>OX457030.1:46815193-46972693 GCA_949752745.1 Protula sp. h YS-2021 | reverse complement strand
TATTCTTTCGGAACTGCATTCCGCGTTTGGTTAAAAAAGGGTCTTTTTTTAATCAAAGTTAAAGGTCCTTTCCAATTGAAAAAGGTAAACTTTTTTTTGTAAATTAAGCCAAGATAGGTATATACATTTTAGTAGTGCATGCTACTGTCAAGATATTGGAACCCGCCCTCCCCCAACCCCCTCCACCGGCCTCCTCCCTTTAACCCGTGATATCCAGAAAATTTAGATTACTTAGGATCATAAGAAAGAAGAACACACAGCACCACGAATTCATGAAATGTGCTGTGTCGTTGAACTACAAAACCCATCTATATTGTTTATCTACGTTTTCTTTTTCTGGGATTCGGTTCTGCACCTTATAGAGACACCCATCAATCTATCGTTTTATTTCGTAAAACGAGCTTTTACGAGTAAAAGCGCAATTCGCGTTCTCCACTTTTAATGGGTTCCCTTCCAGTAATATTTACCACGCAATATAAAAAAGAACTTTTTGAGGTACTGTTCAAGATACTCTAACCCTTCCATCCATCCTATGGCCAATCAGAATGCCCGAGACGTCGTCTGCTAGTCTCGTATAAACGACATTCCCTTTTTAGCCCCAAAAGGCGGTAAAACACGCCCAGGCTAGTTGGGGATGGATGGGACGGGTTAAAATCAAAGTTAAAAGTGGAGAACGCGAATTGCGCTTTTACTCGTAAAAGCTCGTTTTACGAAATAAAACGATAGTTTTACTTCGCAAAAGCTTTGAATTCGCTTATCTCCACTTTTAATGGGACTTGAGTCCGGAGCAGGGGAGCCTGCCATTCTTGAACTGCCCAAAAAGGTCGCGAATTACACTATGGCTTGTAAAAGCTCATTGCATATAGGCGAGGAGTGCTGTGCACTCGACGCAAAGAAGAAATAAAACTTGTCAGCTAAGTTTCAATTCTTTTAATGATTTCCTAAATAAAGTCCGGAGGCGTACCATTCCGGTCTTTCAACATAAGGTAAATCGTAACAAAGTAAAAAATATCACAGCAACTGTCAGTTGAGATGAGAAGGCTTCCAACCATGCCATCATCTTTTTTGAGAACTATCACCATCCCCCTCCAACCGCCCACCGGATGGATCCCTTCCTCAAGTTCTCACTATTCACTTGCTATGTATTGATGAACAATTAGGTTTATTTAGAAGTACTACAAAACGATCGTAAATCCATAGGAATTACGCAAATAAACTCTTTGACACTTCTAGTAAAGTGACTGAAGTGTCTTACAAGACATGCAATTCAAACTTGAAAAAGAAAGCGAGTCCGCTGTCTAACTTTTCTTCTTCTCATTTGATAAATTACCACGTTTATTTGAAATAAACTCATAGCGATTGACTAGATAGTACTAAAACTACTGTAAATCGTCATAAAATGAAAAACAGAAAAAATTTTGCTTATTTATGACTGTTTTCCTATATGGGGCCGTTATGGTCCCATAAGCCCATAATGATACTATGGTACCTCATACCATGAACCATAAACCGGCTTTCGGCCTTCCGGCTACAACGGGTGTACGGTCACTGGGTACGTCTGGGACCGACATGGTCCCCCCCCCTTTCTTTCTGAAAAACATGAAGAAAGGAGATCAAAACTTAAGCATCCGAGTAGCCGTAAGACCGAAGACTGGGCTGTACTCATTACACATGCGATCCTGAACACTTCGGAGTAAATAAATGCTTAATTAAACATAACCGTCCAGCGTTCGTCCGTAACTTAATATAAGCACGAACCGAAATGGTCCAAAGGACCTGAGCGAAAGGCGAAATGTTCAGAGTAAGAAGGAAAGACCTTCTTGTAGGTTGTTACTTTCGTGGCTTGTTGTTGTTGTTACTATTCCCATTACGGCCCTTGGAGAAGTTACTCTTGTGCTTGCCCTTGTTCTTAAACTTGGGAGAAGCATTCCTACAACAGAAACACTCAGCCTGTAATGGTCGTTTCTGAAGCCACGAACGGTCCTAATGAATATAAGCCAGACAATTCATCTTGAGAAAAATCTTTCAGATAGTATTTAACAAACGAGTTGGGGGAAACCCAACAACCTGTTTTTAATATATCCGAAAGGGACACGTTGCGTACCGCCCTGAGGGAATTGGCTACTTGCCTTACCTGATGGGCTTTGATGTTTGATTCCCCTAACGGGTTAGGGTCGATTTGTGCATCGTCATAGGCTGCCAAAATGATCCTTTTAATATAATTTGAGATCGACTGTTTCGAAAGATCTTTGTTAAATTTCGGCATAAACGAAATGATGAGAGCCTTCTGATTATCTGATCGGTAGGCCTCTGACATTTCCAAATACTGTTGCAGCGCTTTGACGGGACACAAAGAGACCAGACCGTCTGAGTCGGGGTCATCTGGTAGGGATGGGAGAGTAATGTGATCGAACGTTCCCATCCCTTGGGTCATGATGTGGGTTTTTCCCATGAATCCTGCTCTAGGGACTAGGGTGACCTTCTCCCATGTACCCTTATCTTTATTTACCTTTCTGTCTAGGGCATGGATTTCGCCTCTTCTTTTGCCCGAAGCTAAGGCCAATAAAAACGTGAATCTTAATGTTGCGTTTTTTGCTGAAATCACGTCCTTACTAAATATATCTGGGCGCTGAAGATACTGTAAGACTATTGATAAATCCCACTGCGCTATGTTGGATGGGCAGGGTGGGGAGCTTACTTTAAAATGTCTTACTAGCTGTGATAGGGAAGTATCTTCGCCCGGGTCGTAGCCTGTAGACGCTTTGAGTCTTGACCCTATAGCGGCCCTATAGCCCTCGATGGAACTTACCTTTAATTTCACCTCCGTGAAAAGGTGATCGAGGAAATCCGCTACCACTGCTGGGCTAGCCTGAAACGGATCTAGCTTAGAAGTGCTACACCAAGCGGCAAATTTATTCCACTGCGACCTGTAAACTTTGGCCGTTGAACCCTTGTGACTGTTTACTATTTTCTCTCTCACCTGCTTAGAAAAACCCTTGTTTTTCAGAAAGGACTGGTCAGACACCAAAGGTGGAGGTTCAGTAAGCGAGGGGAGGGGTGGAAGTGATGCCAATGGGGTTGTGATAGCAACTCGTTGTGGCATGGGATCGGTATCGACCTTACTACCTTGCAATGGAGTAGGAGGGCGAACCATGGGGCTTCCGGTGTCCATGGGGCAATGAGTAATAGGAACGGTGGTTTCAACTCGATTACTCTCTGCAGGACTTGCCCTAAGATTGCTTGTGGGGGAAAGGCATACAGTACCTCGTCCCGTGGCCACTGACAATTGAGAGCGTCTACTGCCCAAGCTGCTGGGTCCGGGCAAGGAGACACGTACCGGGGAAGTTGGGTGGTCATCGCGTTTGCAAACAGATCCAGAGTCGGGGCACCCCATGGGGATTGGTGTGTCACCCACTGAAAGGACCGAGGGGATAGGCACCACTCGGTGTTGATAACTTGACCCTGTCTGGAGGCTAAGTCCGCTAGGACGTTTAATTTCCCGGCCAGGTGACGGGCGGAAACGGTCACCTGTTCCTCCCTGGCCTTTGAAAGAATTTGGAATGCAAGTTTGGACAGGGATCGTGATTTGGTGCCCCCCTGCTTGTTGAGGTAAGCTATGGCTGTGGAGTTGTCTAACCGAAAAAGGACTGCCTTGTTTCTGAGTTGGTTGGTCAGCTTGATTAGGGCAATCCAGACCACCCGAAGCTCCAGCCAGTTTATGTGGTAGGACTGAAGCGAGGGTGGCCATTTGCCCTTCCATACCTGACCATTCCAATAAATTCCCCACCCCGCATGGGACGCATCGGTCTGAATCTCTATCTCCGGGGTGGGGGGCTGAAATGGCATTCCTTCGGACATAATTAGAACATCGCACCACCACTGTAGGGCTTGTAGGGTTACCTGTGAAACTTGCATCCTCGCTGCGGGTGAACGACCCTGATGCAACGCCCATCTTACCTGGCTTTGAAATGGCCTGTAATGGAGACGGCCCAGGGGGACTGTCTTCTCTGTTGCCACTAACAGGCCGAGGAGCGATTCCATGGCCTGTAATCTCACCTTCTTTCCTGGGGAAATACCTTTTATGGCATCTGCAATTCTCTGGCGGCGTTCTGGCGTAGGGAACGCCTTTGCTATTGCCAGATCCCAAAACTCCCCTAGAAAGGTAATGGACTGTTTGGGGGTTAGTTCGGACTTGGCTAGGTTTACTACTAGACCTACCTCTAGTGCCTTGCGAACTAAAGACATTGTATGAATCTCGGTTACCTGCCTGTCTTGATTCGCCAGAAACCAGTCGTCCAGATACTGAAAGACTAACATCCCTTCTAGCCGTGCCCATGTTTTCAGTACTTTCATGACCTTGGAGAAAACGTACGGGGCCGTAGCCAGACCGAAGGGAAGTGCCAGAAACCAAAATCGTCTTTTCCCTACTTGAAAGGCTAGAAATTTTCTTGCCGAGCGATGGAGAGGAATATGGAGGTAAGCATCGGAGAGATCTATGGAGGTACCCCACATCCCTTCCCGTAATGACCCTTTTATCACCTGGGCCGTGTCCATCTGAAAGGTGATCACTCGGAGAAAACCGTTTATGGGGGAAAGGTCGATTACCAGCCTCCACCCTCCGGATTTCTTGGGAACCAGAAAAACTCTGCTGAAAAAACCCATTTGATTTTCTGGCATTTCCTCTATCGCCTGTTTTTGAGACAAGCTCAGTAGCATTTCTTGGAGAGCTCGGTCTTTTTCTGACCCCTTGGCGTAAGAGGTGACTAGTTGTCTTGGCGCATGGGCGGTTAGGGGAATAGGGCACCTGAGCCCGTTCCGGTCTCGTTTGAAAGGTAGGGAGTAACCTCTCTTTAACCAACGTACTACCCTTCGAGACGCCCCCATTTCTGCCCATTGCTGCCAAAACTTTCCTAGTCTTCCTCCTACGGGCAAGGAGGCGTTTAAGGAAAGTAAATTTTCCAAGTCTCTTAAGTTTGCTAAAGTATCGCCAGGAGATAAGGGAATCTCGTGACGGTACTTTGGTTGGCTGCTACCTGAACGACTGTGGAGCCGGACCCTCTGTCTTGCTGCCGGGGCTGGGTTTCGGTTTCTTGACAGGGGGCTGTTGTGGCTGCGCACTCGGCTTAGACGGTGCTGGAGAGGACTGTTGTGGTCTCTTCCTCTTCAGTGGACGTTTGAAGGAGGAGCGAGACATCCTGGACATCAGGGCATAATCTTGCGAAAGCGAACGACTTTCCTGGTTCACCCTCTCTATCTCGGCGGGAGGAAATAGTTCTCGTTCCTCCAGGATAGGGGCATGACGCAGGTCCCGCAAACCTTTGACACTAGACCAGCAGTGCTGGAGAAAGGCATCTCGACGTAAGTAGACCATTGAAGTCATCAAAAAAGTGGAAAGTTTGACCACGTCTCGGGTAGCTAAGGCCAGGCATTCCATCAATTTAGCAGACACGGGATCACTAAGGCGAAGTTCTTCCCAACGCGACTTTAGTGCTTTAAGTGCATGATCTTGAAAAGACATAATGTTCAGGATGTGGCGAGAAGACGCCTCGATGGTCTTTGCGTCTTTCTCCACTAATGGAATGTCTGAGTCACTACGCACTGTGGGCATCCAGACTGTACGCTTCACGGGCTGCTCCAGTGCCTCTAGGGGAATTTTTTCATCCGCTGACCGATATGGTCCTGGTCGTACTGAGCAATGTTTAGATAAATGGAAACGCGACAACGTGCGACCCTCACCGGCGTCCATCTTCTTGAACTCTTTCGCGCGGACCGTGACAGCATGAGCAATGCCCTCACTGGTGGCTAGTGCGATAAACGAGTCCTGTTGTGGTGGAGCTGCCTGAGATGTCATCCGAATGGGCGGATCCTCCTTATCTAAATTTGGGGAGCCACAGGAGACCTCTGCTAAGCGGGCTATCTCTTGAATGGCATCCCTGAACGGCACGTCTTCTGGTGCAATCGTAGAAGCAGAACTCGAGGGGGCCGCGTCCTCGACCGATGGGGCAAGATCTGGTGGAGAGGGAGTACGGATGGGCCGTCTGCCCGCTGCCGCTGGATCTCTCCAAAGTCGATGCCCTTGGCCGGGAGAACGCACCTGCTCCACTGCCCGTAACGGTAAATGACAACGGGAATGTACTGACGTACCCTCGGATTCTTCTTCCCCGTCTTCCACCTCCGACTCCTGTTCATCAGATGCTGCTTCTGGGAGTTGGGATTGTGAAAAATGTGACATGTGGGGTTCCCCTACTGGGGTGTAAATTTCTTTCTCCCTGTTGCTTGGGACTGCTGCTAGGGGAGAATTTTCCATCGGCCCGATTTCCTCATCATCTTCCAGCAATGCGGAGACTTGGCCCGAAAGGGGCACGCCCACGGAATCCTCCTCGCTGATGGTGACCGTTTCGGGAATATCCACGTTAGAGTCCAGCGGGAGGTGAGGTACAGGCGAGCCCGATATCGCTGCCACTGACTGAAATTCCGGAGGAGGACGAGAAACCGTAGCTGATGGTTTAGGCTTTTGCCTTTGACTAAGCAGACTCTCCTGCTTCTGAACTTGACTCTGTAAATCCAAAAGTTGTTTTTGCAGTTGCGATTGCATAGACAAAAACGCTGAAAATTCACTCGGGAGACGCTGCAGCTGAGGAGGGGGGGATAAGTCCTCTCGCGGGGGAATGCCTAACTGGCCTGTAACCGCCGAAAGTACTGTTCCCGTATCCCTATGCGTTAAAGTCACTTGTTCCTCAGACGGGGACTTAAACGCCCCTCCTGGACTGCCACTGGGTTTCACTCTAGGAGGTGAGGCCCATGCCTCGCGGAGACGATCCCGTTCTTGCCCTTCCGGGATGTCCAATTCTGCTACAGTCTCAGAAAATGCACGTCCTTTACTCTTGGACTTTTTATGTCTCTTAACTGGCGTAGCGGATTCCGATTCTGCACCAGTGTCTACGTGTACGGGGGTGGAGACCTGGCCCAGAATAACGGAGCTAGCCTTCTTCATGGTATCACGAATAAATTCACGAGTAACAAACGAAGCTGACGAAAGGAATTTGCGCTTATCCCTCCTGCGCTCGTTCTTGGTCCTATTCCGTAATAGGACTTTCCAATCCTCTGGAGAAAGATGTAGACACTCGCCACACTGGCTGTCTGGCTCACACAGAGGTATTCCACTATTCCGTCTACAGCGGTCGCAGATGGAGTGGGGGTTACACGCGGTTGGAGGATGGATACACTGAGGCAGTAACGGTGGAGAATGTAGACTGGCCTCTGTCATATCTGAAATGCAAGCAGAGAAAAACAACGGTGAGAATATGTAGTATAAAACAACGCACAAAACTACATTTCTCCGTGCTTTGCTTCAACTGCAAGCTTTAACCTTCCAAGCTGTGTTTACAATTGCTTAAACACCGCAATAACTCGCTGGGTCTAAGGAAAGACGAAAAGAGATGCTTCCCGGAACGATAACGTTCCCGGGCCGTAACGGGCTGGACCGTAATGGCACCACCCGTGTCGGATATGGATCTCTCTTGCCTCAGATGCACCTGGGACCATCGGACCGTAACGGGTTTTGTGAATCCCGTTGGACCAGAATGGTCTTCTCGCACCCGTGACCGTAAGACCACAAAGGGAAAACGGTCCTGGCAAAGAAAATGACCCTCAGACGTCACAGAAAACGTCTCTTTTCGTCGGAGAACGCTGTCAGACTTGCAGAACCTGCTCTACAAAGACTGAGAAGCGACCCATGGAGTAAAGCTTAAGCAAAAACTGGCCATTTCCGCGATGACACAGCTGGCTGGTAAAGCTTGGAGTCTGATCAGGTCCAGCAGCCTGAAAAGATCCTACTCCTAGACGAACTGAGGTGGAACTGGTAAGTTCCTCGATCTGAATGAAAGTGGAGAAAGAGGCGCACTTCTCGGGACTAGGAAAGTGTCTCCGTGATCGTGCAAACTCAACCTAATCAGACCGAAGAGTAAGATGGCGAATAAACACACTTCGGCTCCATAAATTTATCCCAACGCACAATAATAGATAAAACAATCCATTAGGCAGTGAATTAAGTAAAAAATGAAGCAATTCGCACCTTAAACCAGTTCCCTTGCTGCAAAAAACCGGCAGCACACAGAATGGCGTGTTGTATCGACGCCACGCAAAAAGGGAATGTCGTTTATACGAGACTAGCAGACGACGTCTCGGGCATTCTGATTGGCCATAGGATGGATGGAAGGGTTAGAGTATCTTGAACAGTACCTCAAAAAGTTCTTTTTTATATTGCGTGGTAAATATTACTGGAAGGGAACCCATTAAAAGTGGAGATAAGCGAATTCAAAGCTTTTGCGAAGTAAAACTATCGTTTTATTTCGTAAAACGAGCTTTTACGAGTAAAAGCGCAATTCGCGTTCTCCACTTTTAATGGGTTCCCTTCCAGTAATATTTACCACGCAATATAAAAAAGAACTTTTTGAGGTACTGTTCAAGATACTCTAACCCTTCCATCCATCCTATGGCCAATCAGAATGCCCGAGACGTCGTCTGCTAGTCTCGTATAAACGACATTCCCTTTTTAGCCCCAAAAGGCGGTAAAACACGCCCAGGCTAGTTGGGGATGGATGGGACGGGTTAAAATCAAAGTTAAAAGTGGAGAACGCGAATTGCGCTTTTACTCGTAAAAGCTCGTTTTACGAAATAAAACGATAGTTTTACTTCGCAAAAGCTTTGAATTCGCTTATCTCCACTTTTAATGGGACTTGAGTCCGGAGCAGGGGAGCCTGCCATTCTTGAACTGCCCAAAAAGGTCGCGAATTACACTATGGCTTGTAAAAGCTCATTGCATATAGGCGAGGAGTGCTGTGCACTCGACGCAAAGAAGAAATAAAACTTGTCAGCTAAGTTTCAATTCTTTTAATGATTTCCTAAATAAAGTCCGGAGGCGTACCATTCCGGTCTTTCAACATAAGGTAAATCGTAACAAAGTAAAAAATATCACAGCAACTGTCAGTTGAGATGAGAAGGCTTCCAACCATGCCATCATCTTTTTTGAGAACTATCACCATCCCCCTCCAACCGCCCACCGGATGGATCCCTTCCTCAAGTTCTCACTATTCACTTGCTATGTATTGATGAACAATTAGGTTTATTTAGAAGTACTACAAAACGATCGTAAATCCATAGGAATTACGCAAATAAACTCTTTGACACTTCTAGTAAAGTGACTGAAGTGTCTTACAAGACATGCAATTCAAACTTGAAAAAGAAAGCGAGTCCGCTGTCTAACTTTTCTTCTTCTCATTTGATAAATTACCACGTTTATTTGAAATAAACTCATAGCGATTGACTAGATAGTACTAAAACTACTGTAAATCGTCATAAAATGAAAAACAGAAAAAATTTTGCTTATTTATGACTGTTTTCCTATATGGGGCCGTTATGGTCCCATAAGCCCATAATGACACTATGGTACCTCATACCATGAACCATAAACCGGCTTTCGGCCTTCCGGCTACAACGGATGTACGGTCACTGGGTACGTCTGGGACCGACATGGTCCCCCCCCCTTTCTTTCTGAAAAACATGAAGAAAGGAGATCAAAACTTAAGCATCCGAGTAGCCGTAAGACCGAAGACTGGGCTGTACTCATTACACATGCGATCCTGAACACTTCGGAGTAAATAAATGCTTAATTAAACATAACCGTCCAGCGTTCGTCCGTAACTTAATATAAGCACGAACCGAAATGGTCCAAAGGACCTGAGCGAAAGGCGAAATGTTCAGAGTAAGAAGGAAAGACCTTCTTGTAGGTTGTTACTTTCGTGGCTTGTTGTTGTTGTTACTGTTCCCATTACGGCCCTTGGAGAAGTTACTCTTGTGCTTGCCCTTGTTCTTAAACTTGGGAGAAGCATTCCTACAACAGAAACACTCAGCCTGTAATGGTCGTTTCTGAAGCCACGAACGGTCCTAATGAATATAAGCCAGACAATTCATCTTGAGAAAAATCTTTCAGATAGTATTTAACAAACGAGTTGGGGGAAACCCAACAACCTGTTTTTAATATATCCGAAAGGGACACGTTGCGTACCGCCCTGAGGGAATTGGCTACTTGCCTTACCTGATGGGCTTTGATGTTTGATTCCCCTAACGGGTTAGGGTCGATTTGTGCATCGTCATAGGCTGCCAAAATGATCCTTTTAATATAATTTGAGATCGACTGTTTCGAAAGATCTTTGTTAAATTTCGGCATAAACGAAATGATGAGAGCCTTCTGATTATCTGATCGGTAGGCCTCTGACATTTCCAAATACTGTTGCAGCGCCTTGACGGGACACAAAGAGACCAGACCGTCTGAGTCGGGGTCATCTGGTAGGGATGGGAGAGTAATGTGATCGAACGTTCCCATCCCTTGGGTCATGATGTGGGTTTTTCCCATGAATCCTGCTCTAGGGACTAGGGTGACCTTCTCCCATGTACCCTTATCTTTATTTACCTTTCTGTCTAGGGCATGGATTTCGCCTCTTCTTTTGCCCGAAGCTAAGGCCAATAAAAACGTGAATCTTAATGTTGCGTTTTTTGCTGAAATCACGTCCTTACTAAATATATCTGGGCGCTGAAGATACTGTAAGACTATTGATAAATCCCACTGCGCTATGTTGGATGGGCAGGGTGGGGAGCTTACTTTAAAATGTCTTACTAGCTGTGATAGGGAAGTATCTTCGCCCGGGTCGTAGCCTGTAGACGCTTTGAGTCTTGACCCTATAGCGGCCCTATAGCCCTCGATGGAACTTACCTTTAATTTCACCTCCGTGAAAAGGTGATCGAGGAAATCCGCTACCACTGCTGGGCTAGCCTGAAACGGATCTAGCTTAGAAGTGCTACACCAAGCGGCAAATTTATTCCACTGCGACCTGTAAACTTTGGCCGTTGAACCCTTGTGACTGTTTACTATTTTCTCTCTCACCTGCTTAGAAAAACCCTTGTTTTTCAGAAAGGACTGGTCAGACACCATAGGTGGAGGTTCAGTAAGCGAGGGGAGGGGTGGAAGTGATGCCAATGGGGTTGTGATAGCAACTCGTTGTGGCATGGGATCGGTATCGACCTTACTACCTTGCAATGGAGTAGGAGGGCGAACCATGGGGCTTCCGGTGTCCATGGGGCAATGAGTAATAGGAACGGTGGTTTCAACTCGATTACTCTCTGCAGGACTTGCCCTAAGATTGCTTGTGGGGGAAAGGCATACAGTACCTCGTCCCGTGGCCACTGACAATTGAGAGCGTCTACTGCCCAAGCTGCTGGGTCCGGGCAAGGAGACACGTACCGGGGAAGTTGGGTGGTCATCGCGTTTGCAAACAGATCCAGAGTCGGGGCACCCCATGGGGATTGGTGTGTCACCCACTGAAAGGACCGAGGGGATAGGCACCACTCGGTGTTGATAACTTGACCCTGTCTGGAGGCTAAGTCCGCTAGGACGTTTAATTTCCCGGCCAGGTGACGGGCGGAAACGGTCACCTGTTCCTCCCTGGCCTTTGAAAGAATTTGGAATGCAAGTTTGGACAGGGATCGTGATTTGGTGCCCCCCTGCTTGTTGAGGTAAGCTATGGCTGTGGAGTTGTCTAACCGAAAAAGGACTGCCTTGTTTCTGAGTTGGTTGGTCAGCTTGATTAGGGCAATCCAGACCACCCGAAGCTCCAGCCAGTTTATGTGGTAGGACTGAAGCGAGGGTGGCCATTTGCCCTTCCATACCTGACCATTCCAATAAATTCCCCACCCCGCATGGGACGCATCGGTCTGAATCTCTATCTCCGGGGTGGGGGGCTGAAATGGCATTCCTTCGGACATAATTAGAACATCGCACCACCACTGTAGGGCTTGTAGGGTTACCTGTGAAACTTGCATCCTCGCTGCGGGTGAACGACCCTGATGCAACGCCCATCTTACCTGGCTTTGAAATGGCCTGTAATGGAGACGGCCCAGGGGGACTGTCTTCTCTGTTGCCACTAACAGGCCGAGGAGCGATTCCATGGCCTGTAATCTCACCTTCTTTCCTGGGGAAATACCTTTTATGGCATCTGCAATTCTCTGGCGGCGTTCTGGCGTAGGGAACGCCTTTGCTATTGCCAGATCCCAAAACTCCCCTAGAAAGGTAATGGACTGTTTGGGGGTTAGTTCGGACTTGGCTAGGTTTACTACTAGACCTACCTCTAGTGCCTTGCGAACTAAAGACATTGTATGAATCTCGGTTACCTGCCTGTCTTGATTCGCCAGAAACCAGTCGTCCAGATACTGAAAGACTAACATCCCTTCTAGCCGTGCCCATGTTTTCAGTACTTTCATGACCTTGGAGAAAACGTACGGGGCCGTAGCCAGACCGAAGGGAAGTGCCAGAAACCAAAATCGTCTTTTCCCTACTTGAAAGGCTAGAAATTTTCTTGCCGAGCGATGGAGAGGAATATGGAGGTAAGCATCGGAGAGATCTATGGAGGTACCCCACATCCCTTCCCGTAATGACCCTTTTATCACCTGGGCCGTGTCCATCTGAAAGGTGATCACTCGGAGAAAACCGTTTATGGGGGAAAGGTCGATTACCAGCCTCCACCCTCCGGATTTCTTGGGAACCAGAAAAACTCTGCTGAAAAAACCCATTTGATTTTCTGGCATTTCCTCTATCGCCTGTTTTTGAGACAAGCTCAGTAGCATTTCTTGGAGAGCTCGGTCTTTTTCTGACCCCTTGGCGTAAGAGGTGACTAGTTGTCTTGGCGCATGGGCGGTTAGGGGAATAGGGCACCTGAGCCCGTTCCGGTCTCGTTTGAAAGGTAGGGAGTAACCTCTCTTTAACCAACGTACTACCCTTCGAGACGCCCCCATTTCTGCCCATTGCTGCCAAAACTTTCCTAGTCTTCCTCCTACGGGCAAGGAGGCGTTTAAGGAAAGTAAATTTTCCAAGTCTCTTAAGTTTGCTAAAGTATCGCCAGGAGATAAGGGAATCTCGTGACGGTACTTTGGTTGGCTGCTACCTGAACGACTGTGGAGCCGGACCCTCTGTCTTGCTGCCGGGGCTGGGTTTCGGTTTCTTGACAGGGGGCTGTTGTGGCTGCGCACTCGGCTTAGACGGTGCTGGAGAGGACTGTTGTGGTCTCTTCCTCTTCAGTGGACGTTTGAAGGAGGAGCGAGACATCCTGGACATCAGGGCATAATCTTGCGAAAGCGAACGACTTTCCTGGTTCACCCTCTCTATCTCGGCGGGAGGAAATAGTTCTCGTTCCTCCAGGATAGGGGCATGACGCAGGTCCCGCAAACCTTTGACACTAGACCAGCAGTGCTGGAGAAAGGCATCTCGACGTAAGTAGACCATTGAAGTCATCAAAAAAGTGGAAAGTTTGACCACGTCTCGGGTAGCTAAGGCCAGGCATTCCATCAATTTAGCAGACACGGGATCACTAAGGCGAAGTTCTTCCCAACGCGACTTTAGTGCTTTAAGTGCATGATCTTGAAAAGACATAATGTTCAGGATGTGGCGAGAAGACGCCTCGATGGTCTTTGCGTCTTTCTCCACTAATGGAATGTCTGAGTCACTACGCACTGTGGGCATCCAGACTGTACGCTTCACGGGCTGCTCCAGTGCCTCTAGGGGAATTTTTTCATCCGCTGACCGATATGGTCCTGGTCGTACTGAGCAATGTTTAGATAAATGGAAACGCGACAACGTGCGACCCTCACCGGCGTCCATCTTCTTGAACTCTTTCGCGCGGACCGTGACAGCATGAGCAATGCCCTCACTGGTGGCTAGTGCGATAAACGAGTCCTGTTGTGGTGGAGCTGCCTGAGATGTCATCCGAATGGGCGGATCCTCCTTATCTAAATTTGGGGAGCCACAGGAGACCTCTGCTAAGCGGGCTATCTCTTGAATGGCATCCCTGAACGGCACGTCTTCTGGTGCAATCGTAGAAGCAGAACTCGAGGGGGCCGCGTCCTCGACCGATGGGGCAAGATCTGGTGGAGAGGGAGTACGGATGGGCCGTCTGCCCGCTGCCGCTGGATCTCTCCAAAGTCGATGCCCTTGGCCGGGAGAACGCACCTGCTCCACTGCCCGTAACGGTAAATGACAACGGGAATGTACTGACGTACCCTCGGATTCTTCTTCCCCGTCTTCCACCTCCGACTCCTGTTCATCAGATGCTGCTTCTGGGAGTTGGGATTGTGAAAAATGTGACATGTGGGGTTCCCCTACTGGGGTGTAAATTTCTTTCTCCCTGTTGCTTGGGACTGCTGCTAGGGGAGAATTTTCCATCGGCCCGATTTCCTCATCATCTTCCAGCAATGCGGAGACTTGGCCCGAAAGGGGCACGCCCACGGAATCCTCCTCGCTGATGGTGACCGTTTCGGGAATATCCACGTTAGAGTCCAGCGGGAGGTGAGGTACAGGCGAGCCCGATATCGCTGCCACTGACTGAAATTCCGGAGGAGGACGAGAAACCGTAGCTGATGGTTTAGGCTTTTGCCTTTGACTAAGCAGACTCTCCTGCTTCTGAACTTGACTCTGTAAATCCAAAAGTTGTTTTTGCAGTTGCGATTGCATAGACAAAAACGCTGAAAATTCACTCGGGAGACGCTGCAGCTGAGGAGGGGGGGATAAGTCCTCTCGCGGGGGAATGCCTAACTGGCCTGTAACCGCCGAAAGTACTGTTCCCGTATCCCTATGCGTTAAAGTCACTTGTTCCTCAGACGGGGACTTAAACGCCCCTCCTGGACTGCCACTGGGTTTCACTCTAGGAGGTGAGGCCCATGCCTCGCGGAGACGATCCCGTTCTTGCCCTTCCGGGATGTCCAATTCTGCTACAGTCTCAGAAAATGCACGTCCTTTACTCTTGGACTTTTTATGTCTCTTAACTGGCGTAGCGGATTCCGATTCTGCACCAGTGTCTACGTGTACGGGGGTGGAGACCTGGCCCAGAATAACGGAGCTAGCCTTCTTCATGGTATCACGAATAAATTCACGAGTAACAAACGAAGCTGACGAAAGGAATTTGCGCTTATCCCTCCTGCGCTCGTTCTTGGTCCTATTCCGTAATAGGACTTTCCAATCCTCTGGAGAAAGATGTAGACACTCGCCACACTGGCTGTCTGGCTCACACAGAGGTATTCCACTATTCCGTCTACAGCGGTCGCAGATGGAGTGGGGGTTACACGCGGTTGGAGGATGGATACACTGAGGCAGTAACGGTGGAGAATGTAGACTGGCCTCTGTCATATCTGAAATGCAAGCAGAGAAAAACAACGGTGAGAATATGTAGTATAAAACAACGCACAAAACTACATTTCTCCGTGCTTTGCTTCAACTGCAAGCTTTAACCTTCCAAGCTGTGTTTACAATTGCTTAAACACCGCAATAACTCGCTGGGTCTAAGGAAAGACGAAAAGAGATGCTTCCCGGAACGATAACGTTCCCGGGCCGTAACGGGCTGGACCGTAATGGCACCACCCGTGTCGGATATGGATCTCTCTTGCCTCAGATGCACCTGGGACCATCGGACCGTAACGGGTTTTGTGAATCCCGTTGGACCAGAATGGTCTTCTCGCACCCGTGACCGTAAGACCACAAAGGGAAAACGGTCCTGGCAAAGAAAATGACCCTCAGACGTCACAGAAAACGTCTCTTTTCGTCGGAGAACGCTGTCAGACTTGCAGAACCTGCTCTACAAAGACTGAGAAGCGACCCATGGAGTAAAGCTTAAGCAAAAACTGGCCATTTCCGCGATGACACAGCTGGCTGGTAAAGCTTGGAGTCTGATCAGGTCCAGCAGCCTGAAAAGATCCTACTCCTAGACGAACTGAGGTGGAACTGGTAAGTTCCTCGATCTGAATGAAAGTGGAGAAAGAGGCGCACTTCTCGGGACTAGGAAAGTGTCTCCGTGATCGTGCAAACTCAACCTAATCAGACCGAAGAGTAAGATGGCGAATAAACACACTTCGGCTCCATAAATTTATCCCAACGCACAATAATAGATAAAACAATCCATTAGGCAGTGAATTAAGTAAAAAATGAAGCAATTCGCACCTTAAACCAGTTCCCTTGCTGCAAAAAACCGGCAGCACACAGAATGGCGTGTTGTATCGACGCCACGCAAAAAGGGAATGTCGTTTATACGAGACTAGCAGACGACGTCTCGGGCATTCTGATTGGCCATAGGATGGATGGAAGGGTTAGAGTATCTTGAACAGTACCTCAAAAAGTTCTTTTTTATATTGCGTGGTAAATATTACTGGAAGGGAACCCATTAAAAGTGGAGATAAGCGAATTCAAAGCTTTTGCGAAGTAAAAGCTCAGTTTGCTCAGTGAAATGCACAGAGCTTCGAAGAATTTCATCGACCGTGCGCTCTGTGCAGTCTAATGAACCAAGAATCGCCCCCCCCCCTCCTCACAAAGTTAACGGTTCACTTGCGCTGTGCATTTTATATAAAATCAACCAGGGTTTCCCCCTCGTTGCCAAATATTTGTTCATTTGATCGCAAACGGTATCAATGTACTGTCATTCACTTATGCTGGTAGGCTTGAAATTTAGGTGTGTTTTTTTTCACTGTCGATATTGCATGGTCGAATGGTTGAGTAAATGGTAGCCAGCGCAATGACGTACGGAGAAGCAGAGCCCGCATTTATGCAAATCTCTATAAATGTTTTCCTTGATATTGTGGCATTTTGAAACAAAATTACTCCACAAAAGCACTTTTGAATTTTAAGTATTAGATCTCTTGTACTAACACATCCGAAGTTATGCGTTGGAGTAGTAGTAATAGTAGTGGTAACAGCAGTAGTGAAGTTATTAGTATAAGTAGTAATAGCAGTAGTGATAATCGTAGTAACAGTAGTGGTAAAGATGGTAGTAATAGTAAAAATAGTATTAGTAATAGTAGTAGCGACAGTAGTAGTAGTAGTAGTAGTAGTAGTAGTAGTAAAAGCATTAGTAACAGTAGTAGAGCAGAGGTGCAGCCGGACTCTGCCACTATCGTTGCTCTAATGTCCGGTATGAACACCCCAAGGTAAAGTGAACAGCCTGAAGTAACTTCCGGTATGAACACTCCAAGGTAAAGTGAACAGCCTGAAGGAACTTCCGGTATGAACACCCCAAGGTAAAGTGAACAGCCTGAAGTAACTTCCGGTATGAACACCCCAAGGTAAAGTGAACAGCCTGAAGTAACTGAATACAAATTAACATATAATTTCTCTCGTTCTTTCCCTTCATGTGAAGTTCCCGTTGCATTCGTAAACGCCCTTATTTTTTGAACATTTTACTTGGGTCTTAAAATGCAACATTGACACACCATAATGGCGTCCGTAGCTTGTTACTGCGTCATCTGAAAACAACAACCGTATATTCTGCACAAACCAGTATATTTTCAAAAATTCCTGAAATTATTAACAACTGTGGCGTAGGGCATCTATGTCATAATAGAATAGCAGCTAGCAATGGGCCTGCGTATATATATATATATATATATATTATATATATATATATATATATATATATATATATATATATATATATATATATATATATATATATATATATATATATATATATAGTCAGTAGTGATTCTATATAGCCACCTGCAGTTGTAGGAGTATCAGTAGGAGCTAGAAGCAGTAGGGGCAGGAACAGTGTAGTCAGTAGTTCTGTGTAGTTACCTGTATCTGTAGGAATAACAGTAGGAGCATGATACAGTAGGAGTAGGAGCAGTACAGTTAGTAGCAGTTCTGTGTGGTCACCTGTACCTGTAGAAATATAAGTAGGAGCATGATACAGGAGGAGGTGGGAGCAACGCAGTTGGTAGTAGTTCTGTGTAGTTCCCTGTAGCTGTAGGAATATAAGTAGGAACACGATACAGAAGGTCGGAGCAGTGGATTTAGTAGTAGTTCTGTGTCGTCCCCTGTAGTTGTAGGAATATAAGTAGGAACACGATACAGAAGGTAGGAGCAGTGGAGTTAGTAGTAGTTCTGTGTAGTCATCTGTAGCTGTAGGAATATAAGTAGGTGCATGATACAGGAGGAGGTAGGAGCAGTGGAGTTAGTAGTAGTTCTGTGTCGTCCCCTGAAGCTGCAGTAATATAAGTAGGAGCACGATACAGGAGGTAGGAGCAGTGAAGTTAGTAGTAGCAGAAGCATGCACACTCATGCAGTTTTTTTTTCAAGAAAGAAAAACACGACATAGATTAGTTGCGAGAATCTTTTGGAGCCGCGGACCTAAACTTGAGTAAATTAAAATAAGACGTAGTGGCGATGACATTGTCTATGTGTGACTGCGTGCCCAGTAGTCATCAGCATGATAAGAGAATAAAGAGCCATTAGGCATAAGCGAGTGCTTATATGGTCATGCTCAAACGCTCTCTCTGTCCCATATACTACGGTTTCACTCTGCTCAGCTCGCACTGTCCTAGCTCACTGCACACACGTACACATGTATTGTCAGCCAAGATATGTGACAGAAGATATATGCTTCCTGGACAGTTTGAAGAGTAATGTGCGTTTCAGTGTAACTGGTAGGATATAGCTCATAGTGTGAATACAAATGTAAAAGGCAGTATTGTTGGAGAGAATTAATACTGTCGTTTTTGTGTGTCTGGACAACGCCGAAACTAGAGCGCCACCTGTTAGCGCAAGGTAATATTCCACATTTCTTACCAACTTGGAATACGGAGCTACGCTAAGGCGGGGAAGGTTTCCGAGATAAAGAATGTAGTTGAAGGGGGAGGGTATCCCGTACATGCAACACTGAGGTTGGTGTATTGATGTGGAGGAGGGGAATATCCCTACGTACAGCCCCGGGGGATGAGGGTGGAGGGAGGGAGGGGTAGCGGGGGTGATCGACGCCGAGGGGGAAAACTCCAGGATTCATGATACATAGGGGCGGGGGTGGGCGGGGTCTGGGGGGTCGGTGTGCATGTCGGTTGTTAAGGCTAAGTGAGGGAGGCGATGCGGCTGGCGGATACGGGGTGTATATCAACCCGACAAAATAAATAGATACAAATAACTAATATATATATATATATATATATATATATATATATATATATATATATCCATCCTATGTTTTTATTTTTTATCGCGAAGATTGATATTAGAATCTGCGGCTTGTACAAACGCACAGTGTTCTTTGCATAGCTTGATAGAAGTAATGAAGAAAATTTGCGTCCAAGCAACTGAATGTGTTGCTCGGCTAAATGCTCAGATATCCCTCCCCAACAATTACCCGAGCGGGCTACCCAGAAGCGAATGAATCAAAAGCGCGTGTCAAAAATTTAAAAAATATTAAGAATAACACTTTAAAAAATCAAAGGAAGTTCTAATTTAAATAGATAAAAATGAAAGAGGTTTTTTGTGAGAATATTGTCTTGAAAGGAATGGGCCGCGTTGTACCGAGCCCAGTGTGCATGTCACAATAGCCACGCGAGCGACCGCGGTGGTTGTTGTATGATGAAGTCACCGTTGTAAATCTGAAAACGAAAGTGTGTGTACCTGATAGAGGATAGCGAGGTATGTATTTAGAGATACATAAACAGGTAGATATATAGATAGATAGATAGATAGATAGATAGATAGATAGATAGATAGATAGATAGGTAGATAGATAGATAGATAGATAGATAGATAGATAGATAGATAGATAGATAGATAGATAGATAGAGGGAAATTAAGAGCGAGAGAGAGAGAGAGAGAGCGGAAAGGAGAGAAAGAGAGAGGAAGAGAGAAAGAATGAGAGAGCGAGAGAGAGAGAGAGAGAGAGAGAGAGAGAGAGAGAGAGAGAGAGAGAGAGAGAGAGAGAGAGAGAGAGAGAGAGAGAGAGAGGAGGGCAGGGAGATTTAACCGCAATCCAAACAGTCGTATCAAATTCATTGAATCATAATTGTAATATATTTCCAATGCATTTGCATTAGTCTGTGTTGAGAAGAAGTTTAAGTAGTTTGCAACTGTGGTATTATTTTGTTTCTTGGTCCAAGCATCTTTTTTTTTTGGGGGGGGGGGGTGGGAGGTGGGGCGAGGGGTTATCTCAGTAGCATCATCCATTATTGCACGGCAGATATTTTAGGGACAACCCGTCACACTGGGTGTTCCTCCCTTGCCTTCACAGTAGACTTGCTGCTTCATTCATTTGTCACTAATCACCTTGTCAGCATCTCACTCGCTTTCTGCTGGCACTTACAGAATAGCTTCACGTTTCACCCGACAAAATTTATTAATGATGTTTGAATTTCGTTTCCTTGTTAATTTATACTTTTTTTTCTAAAATCGGTTATGTTTTTCCACCCCGTCAATAAAAGCCTGTTGTAAACTGGAAAGGTATGAAGTTTGAACAGTATCTAAATCGAAAAACGTAATGAGAAGCCGGACTCGTGCAGCAATGGCACAGGGCGAAGCAGGTCGTCCGCTGTAATCTATCCTGTGCCGGCTGAAGCTAGCCAAGGATGGCGAGAAACCCCAGTGTCGTGGTTACCATGGAAACACTTCTGCGCTTTAAGTCGCTACACTAATTACTGTCGGAAAATCAATGTGTCCCTTGTTACGCCGTCATGGAAATATGCTCCAGTGGACTGGAAAGAACCACCAGAAAATGGAACTCACTGAAAAAGAGGCTAGAGCCTCCGGGGCGTAAAAACAACCCTGACATCCGCCTACGCCCCCTCCCCTCCCCCCTCTCCCCATTATTTCCAAATAAAGAGTCCATTTTCGTGCTTCAGATCTATGTACGAAAATGTGGTGGAAAATTGAATGGCTTTTACCAAAATTGAGTTTTAAATTGAAATTTTCTTTCATGTGGAATTGGGGCTGAACTGTCAATCACCATGGTTACAACAAGACCGCGAAATCTCTGTTGGGTCTTGAAATAGAGCTATACATGGGACACCGTCTGGTCCGCTTACGTCGGGACATCATTATGACGTCATTCTAAATGTCCACAGCGGCCGGGCGTTATTGGATAAATGTGTCGTTGTCGTGACGTCACAAACGCATCTCACATGATCTAGCAATCATGTGACTCATTAAAAAAGAGTGTAATGCGGAATGCCCGAGGCAGGAAACTAAAAAAAGGTTTTCCACAACGTCATATCCTGCGTGTCACAGCTTGGGGCGTTAGATATATTCTAGAAGATCTCTTTCTTAAAATAGCCAAAACACGTCACCTCGATGTGTCATGCCACGGTTCCAGTTTGGTACGTTCTCTGTATAGAGTCTGGACAGCCGGATGAAAAGATTCCAGTAGAAAGCCACGCTGTTTTAAAGAGTGGTCTGTTAAAACATTGATGTTTAGTAGTTCCCATAAAAAATGGTTCGAGGTGATCAAAATGCTGAAGCTTGAAAGTGAGTCTTGCGTTTTTTTTATGTACAAGTGCCGAATGTCTTTTGGTAGATCAATTAAATGTAATAATGGCTGGCTGTGATGCGCTCATTTGCACACTAAATCGCCGACATGCGCAGATGCAGCGAAACACAACACCGTGTGGCCATGTATAGCCATACCATAAAAATGTGACACGCGTGGTCACACCCCGGCTGTGTCAATAACCTGGTGACATAATGACACTACAGTATACCATCTGGTTGCCATAGCTACTCCAATACGACTCGTCAAATAAGCGTGTGGTAATTAATAAAACTAATTAAGTATAGATACACCTGCGCATGAAAGCAGCTTCTGTATAGGGGGTGATAATCGTGATAATTATAAGTCACATTGAGAGGGCTGTATCCGATGCAGTCACGTGGTTTGTGTTAATCACATGATCACATCGGTTACCCATCGTTAGCCATTTTTTGAACGTCATCTATCGTCTGCTTTCTGGACGCTGAAACGTCAGCGAATCACAGCGACGATAGGGTGTAGATGGGAGGAGGGGGGAGGGGAGAGGAGATAGAGGCGTTCGATTAAAGTGATATAAAGGAATTAAACCAATAAGCCAAATCACACTTTGACTTTTGCCCAAAAGTTTTTGCGTTTCGGCTGAATTCAGTTGGGATAGGGATATAAAGAAATGATAGAAAAAAACTGGCAAAAATCAACAAAATTCCATTTTGCCAGAAACATATTCACATATTGGCTATTAAAGGGACTGAATAATATGTAAAATAGTTTTAAAAGATCATATGATGGCTTTATAAACTTGAAAGTGTGCATGTTGAAAGAAAGTTAGAATTTTGATGTTTTTTCCCTTATCATTTCTTTATAATTTATCCCAAAACATTGCAGTCGAAACAACACCTCCACCGGAAAGACCCGAAAGTGCGAATTGACTTATAGGCTTAAGATGAAATGGTATTCAGAACAAATTGTGGCACGAAGCATATGAAATGTTACATGATGCGTGCTATGGCACTTTTCTGTCAGATTTTCTGTCACTTTTCTGTCAGATTTTCTATCACTTTTCTGCCAGATTCGAGCATGTTTGAAGTGCCAAAGTAAATCGGAGAAGTGTTTCAGAATGACCATTTCAAGCGACAAAAAAAATCGTCATAATTAGGTTGATCGTTGGAGAGAGCATTGATTTAGTTGATTTCATCTAATAATTATTGAACCCGTGGTGAAAAATCTCATATTCCGTAATTTTATTGTTTGACATATTTTTGATTAATTTTACAGCGATAACCGTGACCAAAGGAGATGTTGGTTTGATATAACAGACCAGTAGCTCCTTCATTTTAGTTTTGGGGATCTTGGCTACAGTGAAAATTAGTTATAGATTAAGAACAAGTTGCCGTGTTACATAAAAACGCTATTAATCTCGACAGCTTTTTTATTTGGGAGGTGGGGGGACGGGGGGTTGTTTATTCGGGGGAGTTTCATATTCTTTTAATTGGGGCCATCGCAGTGTCATAGAAATGAGCACATACCACTTCTTGGCTATAAATGTGAAAATATATCGCGCTTTTTCGTGTTTCTGTAATGAGTAGGGGGGGGGGGGGGTGGGGGCAGGAGAGGGCGCTTATTCGAGGGAGGCGCTTATTTAAAAAAAGCGCTACAGAGGGGGTCGCTGTTTTAAGGAACAAGACGCTTTTTCCCCAAGGGGAGACGTGCAATCGAGGTAATGCGGTACTTACTTTTCTCATATTTTCATTTTTTTGAACTGTCACGGCAGAAAGCACTGCCTCATTTTTTGCAACCTCCAAAAAACAGTGATGATGAAAGTCTTCAATAATAAGCAAAACCTTAAGAAAATATTGTTCTGAATTTCACTGAGGCGTGAAGCACATGCAAGTCAACATCGAAAGGCACAGTCTGACATTCAACATTACATTTATTTAAATTTATGGGATAAAATTCACTACCATTTTTTAGCATAATCTTATGAACAAGACCAGAACGAACAAGTTTTTCCCCCTTTATAAGAAAAGGTGTCTTTCCTTCTGTATTTATAAAACTTCCTTGTGTGGAACAACAAATCGCATGCATAAGGAGAAGAAAAATAGTTTCTTTCGTTCTTTAAACCTGTCCCTCTCCTTATCGCCTCCCTCCTCCCACCACCACCACCCTTCTCCTTATAGGTTGCAGGAAGGAGGTTGGTTTTTGAATTCGCAGCTTCAACCAGGCGTTGACTACTAAGTGTGCCATGGTATTTTATTAACCGCGCCCATTACGAGACGAAGACAGTTGAAATTTTGGCGCTTTGCTCCAAGTTGTCACGTACTGAATTTCTCAAGCTCCAAATTCACAGAATATGAGTCATTCACATTGTTCTTGGTGTTGGAAAAAGACAGGAGTTGGATGGCCGGGGGGGGGGGGGGGGTGGCAAAAAAAATTAAATGGGTGAGGAAATTGGAGAAATATTCAAGGCTTCTTATTTACTGTTGTCTGAATTTTGACAGACCACAAAATACATTCGTATCAAAATGATACGATATATGCCTGAAACTGATACGATATGTGCCTAAAAGTGCTACGATGTATACCTAAAAGTGATAAAATGTATGCATAAAAGTGATACGATATATGCATAAAAGTGATAAAATATATGATTAAAAGTGATACGATTTATGCCTAAAAGTGATAAAATATATGCCTAAAAGTGACAAAATATATGCCAAAAAGTGATAATATCTATATGCCTAAAATGATAAATATACGCCAATAAGTGATGACATATTTTATTGGGGATGTGTGTGTTGGTACCAAGAATATATCAATGTTGAAATTACTCATTTTAGGTCAAACAGGAATAAATAAATTACAGAGATGATTTCAATCAGGTTTACTGAAATGCTTGCAATTTTTTTTTGGTCTGCCGAGATTGTCACAGTTCGAAGAATGGAATGGTGTTGTGAAACATTTCGCATTGCTGCAAACGATATTGCGAAGATAATGCAGACCCAAGGAAATGGTTGTTTAGAGTGGGTAATGGACGATGTGTAAGGCTATCATTGACCCGTAAATCCCTTAACCATTCAAGTGTAAAACAGTTCAAGCAAGAGGCTGTTTGGTTACTCCCCAAAAAGGCATTACGAGGCAAATTCAACGCCGGCTCACTTTTGGCAGAAGGGATGGATATGTGGCTCTCTTTTGAAGCTGTTTTATATTGTCCTTGACCAATTTCATAAAAATGAAAACTGAATATTAAAAAGCTGGCATGTGTTAATGGCATTGTGCACCATAATATGATTTATTTGCGAAATACTACCGTTAGATTTAATTTCTCTTTTTCTTCCCAATAGCACCCCGACTCCGTTCACACCCCACTCCCCCTCGCCCCTCGAAACCGGTGTCCTTGCATGTGAGAATAATGACCCAAACCAATGAGGCGTCTCTTTTATCCATGCTTCTGTGAACGTCCTCGTCAAGTTGTGTGGAGCGCTGGTTGCGAGTTTGAAAAAAAAAGAGAGAGAGAGAGAGAAATCTGTTGAACGGTTTCGGGCCATATGAGGCCCAATTTATCAATGTTTAAGCATATCTTTGCTGCCCACATGTGTGCGCTTTTGTTCGGAAACGATCTGGCTGCATTTGTGTTCGATGATGTGTGAACAAGCCCTGTGGGCAGAGACGACACGCCTCATTTGTTTCGCGTTGCAACTGAGTGGCGCCCCTGTTTGTGCAGGAAGCGGAAGTCGATGATCACGTGACACTCTACCCTTTGAGAAAAATAAACTGAGCTTTGGAGTCAGTCCGCTAACCATATAAACAAATAAAGACGATCATAAGTAGTGTTCAGTGCGAGGGGGGGGGGGCGGGGGGAACAGGGGTGAAGAGGGACTGAGAGCATTTTATTGTGGTGGGGGGGGGGGCTGGTTGGGGTTGGAATTCTTTGCGCAAAAAAAAGGAAATCTGTTCACTACTTATGCCTCTAGCGATCCAACCAGGGGAAAAATCTAACATGCACACACCACATATATATATATATATATATATATATATATATATATATATATATATATATATATATATATATATATATATATATATCTTATTACTAGTGTTTAAATGGGGATCTTCCCTTATCTTCAAATGGCATGCCACCGACGCCGTTAGAAAAAAGAGGCATCACAAAAGCTGCAGTTGTCACGGTCTCAAAACAGTGCGCCAACCCATGCGTGTGTACTTTATGAGTCTTATATTTGGTTGCATTGTATCCCCTCCACCCCCCCCCCCCCCATACCACCCCACCCCCCCCACCCCAGACTTCTTAACATGGGGGATGTGTGAGAGTGAAACATTTACGTTTTTATATTCTTTAACGTGATGTGTTTTATAAGAGGTATGTAGTTATTTATTTGTCTGAAACGAATGAAAGTAGATTTAACATAGAAGACACATTTTGGTTTCTTGAATATTGGCCTATTGAGGATATGGGGATGGGGGTGGGGGTGGGGCTTAGACGGAAGGGGGCAGTGGTATGTAATGCGACTACTTCCTGCAAAAAACTGGTGCGGGATAAACGTGACTGTCATATGCAACAATTTGTTCATTGATAAAAAAGCGATATTTTATGTATGCCTTTTGCAGCGGGAAAGCGCGCGTTTTTCTTGTTTGTTTAAATATTAGGAAAAAGTTCATGCTTTGGAAAAATAACTGTTCTTTTCATTCTGCATCACCATTCTGGTGCTGGGCTGACCTGGAGACAAAAGAACTTCTAATATTTTTAACTTTTTTTAAATTTCCTAATTTCAACTTTTAATTTGGGTTGGAATATAGCGTTATTGAAAATGTTCAGAAGTCTTTTCCGTGTTTTTTTTTGTTCGGTTTTGTTTGTTTTTTTTTAGCTAATTTGATTCAATGAGGGCTCGAAAGGCAGGTCTTCACTTGTATTCTATTTTTGGCTTTGGGTGACTTTGTGGTCCGTTTAGTCAAACTTCAATGAACTTGGTGCTTCTTTTTAGGAGTCAAGAACTGACAAGAAGGGGTTTTGAATTTCTGTAAATAGTGTTCACACAGAGAGCAAATCCCGCGCTTTTCTGTCTCTCTCTCTCTCTCTCTCTCTCACTTTTTTCTTGGCTTATGATGTGGGTTCTGGTACAGGTCAACTGGCGTGTAAAAGGCAGAGCTCGTGGGGTTTCAACACTCTTACTGGACTTCAGAAGTTTCGTGTAGTTCTATCCTATGTTTTTTTTCTTTTCAAATAAAAACCTAAGGCAATGAAAACGTTCTAATATTGCAGGAAATTTCCCCTCATTCCTTGAACAACCCACAGCCAAAAATAAAAACCTTCGCCACAAGCGCAGCACTGTTCAGCCAGGCCAACTTCCTCCGTGTCTATTCACTGTGGCACTGTTAAATGCAGTCATGTGAGACAGTTTATTTATTCGTGGAAATAAAAAAAACCGCCACAGTTGGTAATATGAAAATGTTGGAGGTGGTGGGACAGATTTACAGCATGAAGGTTAAATCAAGGTTAGGTTTTTGAACACATACGCATCAGAACAAACCTTACATATGCATAAAATGGAGCTAAAAACTTATTCAAATTTACGAAACAATGCATACCTCAATTGAAGGACATCTGCGATATGCTTTCTGTTCAGTGACAAGTTGATAATTCACTTAGCAAGGATCAATAAATGAAAATCACACAGGACAAAGGATAAAAAAAGTACAAATTTGGTTTTTGAATTGAACGGATAAAATTTTTTGACATTTTCAGAGAAGTGACTTCTCCTGTGTCCCACTTAAAAACGTAGGTTTGTGATATAATTTTTCGCAATCCTGCTGCCCGAATGGCGTTCTAAAAATGTCTTCTGTATCCTATATTGAGATAAATTCGCACGACGTATTTTTTTCTACAATACTGGTTCTTTGACAGGGGTTTTTTACGCTGTAAAATCGCCAGCAACTATTATTAAATAGAGAGGTCAGTTTTATAAGGAACGCTCTGCCACGCCTGTCGTTAGTGAATAAGGAACGCTGGGCCACAACTCTCATCAGTGAATACCTCTGCTTAAGGAACGCTCTACCATACCCCTCATTAGTGAACACCTCGGTATATATGGAACGCTCTGCCACTCTTGTCGTTGGTGAACACCTCCGCACAAGGAACACTGCCAGACCTTTCATTAGTGAACACCTCTGTATAAGGTACGCTCTGTCAGACCTCTCGCTAGTGAACACCTCTGTATAAGGCATCAACAATGAAGAGGTTGGTCTGCACAGGTACAAAACGTTTCAACGTGTACGATCGATCGCATTGAAATAGGAACAAGAGTTCCATTTAGCATAATAATTCTATCTCAACTTCACGCTGGTTGAATAATATTTAAAACACATTTTACTTATTGTTGTTATTATTTTTTTCGCTTAATCTTAATCTCCGTTAAAACATGGTGGTGACGCGTTGCATTTTGAGTGGTTTCTCAAGCTGTAACGAGAAGCTCATTCCGCTTGCGAAATGTTAAACACTTGACAAAAATTAAAACGCAAAAATACTTCCTTCAATGGGTTATTTCTTGAATAATATATTGCAAACAACACAGCTTGAACACGTCTTATAAGCCGAGTAGTGTTTGGTTGTTGTTGACTTAATGTTTTATTGACTGATCAGACATACGCCTTGTTATCTATTTACGCAGTGAGAGCTCGCACAAAGCTCACAGAGGAAATGTGTATTCTGTGCTGTCGTTAAGTGCTTACGCATTTACTTGCAAAAAATACACTCTTTTCACATGGCGTTTTAACAAAGAAAACGAAATCAAAGACGAAAATAAAAAGTGGCATGCACATGTTCAGATCAAGCTCTTCATAAGTCCCAAGTTTCATGGTCGTAGGGCCCATAGTGTCAGACGAGAAGAAGACACAAAAAATCGGAAAAACTGTTAAGAAGAAAAAAAAAGGACGAATTTTGCTCGCACAAATTCATATAACCCTTGCAAGCCAAAGGCTTCTCAAGTGTTAATAACCCTGACCGCCTAATGTCGGTTCAACTTCGCATCTTGTTGAACCGGGAGCACAGAGAATGCCTTAACATACACTTTGTAAGGGTCTGCTTGTCCTCTCTCAACTCTGTTTATTTACATAGCACAAAAAATGCGTTCAGGTGATAGATGCGTTTTGCTCGCCTGAATGCGTGTCCAGATATTCGGTTGTTATGGTAACAGTGTGAGTTATGTGAAAATAGTTCCCATGGATTTTTCATGTCTGTTGAAGTATTATATCGGTTGCCATGGCTACATATAAACTGGTTACATAGAATACTGGCATGTAGAGTCAATCTGGTGCCATCTAGGTATAAAAACTTGTACTTGTGTATGTCAACATTTCCTTATTTGTGTGTGTGCCGGCGATTCCGCTGGAATGTTGCTATCCAGAGGTCCGCCGTCCAGGGGAATAGCGCTTCACATTTTTGTGTCCAGCCAAATTATTGCGCTTTCCCTAATAAGTAAAAAATATGCATACCTTTTTCTTACGGAAGCAGTTTTATCATCATCATTCCGAGGAAGTATAGAAAAAATGTTGCGTTTGGTTAAAAGATGAGTTTTGGCATTCCTGTCTCACTTTCCGCCTTTGTTTCATGACGTTAAAATGGAATTTAGAAAAAAGAAACTTGCATGAATTAAGGATTGGGGTGGAGAAAACACCAACATTCGGTAAGCTTTATTGTTTGAACATTTTTAGTTGATATTTATTCGTTAAATCGATTTAAGTGTTATCAGTTTAATAGTCAATTAAGGATAATTAGAGTGAATTGATTATTATGGTGATCTACTGTTTGATGAAGTTGGGTTTTAATTTCAGTCATCGTTTATGTTGAATTTCATTGATAAATTTCTCTGTGGGTTTGTCGATTCAGTTGTCGAATTTTATTCTCATTACCCTAATTTGTCTTGTGTTGTAGATTACCGCTATACTCGCTATACTCGCTACACTCGCTATACTCGCTATACTCGCTACACTCGCTATACTCGCTATACACGCTATACACGCTAAAACCGCTATATCTGCTATAACCGCTGTAGTAAACGCTATATTCACAGCTCTGACATTGTTCCACGCTGATTTATGCTGTTTTATGGAATAAACTGTAGCGCGTAATAGATGTTTAAATTTTCGTCACCACAATTCCTTACAGTAATCGAATGTTGTTTTAGTGATTGATTCCGACTAATAACTTTCTGCACTTCGGATTATCGTAAAACAAACAAAGCAAAAAAAATGGAAAGTCAGAGCATTTTGGAACTAAAGCGCTCCCGTGGGGAACTTGCAGCAAAATTAAGTGAGCTTTGTTCACAAATGGAACTTCTTCTGACGTCGTATGAAAACAAAGACTCAGTAAGAGAACTGGTGCACCGCATTGATGGGCGGTTTTCCGAATTCGCAAATGCTCACTTCGTGCTTAAGGACGCCTTAGCTGATCCGACGGCGAGATCGGAATTTGAAACGCACTTCGACAGTGTGAGAAAAAATCATCTGGAGCTGCAGGACAGAGTCAACAGCTGGTTCGCCGGGGAACCAGTTGAGCCCGATGTTCGGAGTTGCGTGGGAACGAGTGTGTCCCGCGTGTCGGCTTCTGGTGTTCGCGCAACAGAGGCGCGGATAAAGCGACGGCTGTCGGAGCTACGATTGCAACAGCAGTTAGCAGAGCAAGAACTGCAGCGCACTGAGGAAGAACTCGAAAGGCAAAAGCGCGAGGTAGAGAGGGAAAAGACGTTACTTCGTCATCAAAATGACGTAGCTGAAGCGGCGATCGAAGAAAACGAGTGGGCGGAGGCCTGTGACGAGCGATCCTTGACTCCGTCTGCCATCGGTCAGGGTAATCCGAATATGACAGCACCAGCGGATGTGACAAGAGCTATAGCCCAGGGCACCGGAAGTCTCGCGGACGAACCGAATCCTCACGTGAGCGTACCGCGCGATGGTGCGTTGAAACCGCAACGACCAGGCAGCGCCGGAAGTGGCGCGGAAACTGATGAACATGTGTTAAACCAGCTCGCGAACGTTTTACGCGAGGGGTTCTACCTCCCAAAACCGGAACTGTTTTCCTTTTCAGGACATTCTCTGGATTATAGTAAATTTATTAACAATTTTGAGATTAACATTGAACAAAAGGTTAGTGACAATAAAGCTCGGTTAGGGTACTTAATCCAGTATTGTGAAGGGGAGGTCAAGGAATTAATTGAGGATTGTGTCATGCTGGGGAAAGATGGGTATTCAAGGGCCAAGGAACTGTTAAGGTCACGTTATGGGAAGCCACACATGGTGGCTCAAGCATATACGGACATGCTAGTAAACGGCTCACCCATAAAAGCAAATGACGTAAAAGGGTTGTTGCGATTTTCTCTGGAAATGACGCGAGCCGAAATCACTCTGTCACAATTAGGATTTACTAGTGAGCTTAACAGTTCTGAAAGTCTTAGGAAAATAGCAGGTCGCCTTCCAAGTTACATAAAGGCAAGGTGGGTTGAGAAGGCACACAAAATAGTCGAATCTGGTCGATCAGTGGTGTTCAAAGATCTGTCTCAATTTGTAAATGAGAGAGCCAGTGTGGCAAATTCTATGTTTGGCCTAGACATGGCAAATGAGTCAAAACAATCGAAAGGTGAAAGGGGTCGAGGTAGTATAAAGGTAAAGGGAACCGATGTGAAAACAGAAGGTTCTAAGTCAGGTGGTACTACGTTAGCTACAGCGGGCACGCACAAAAGTGTAGAAATCCGAGGGTCTGATAAAAATTTGAGTAGTAGCAAAAATGAGAGTTCTGGAACAAGCACCCCTAGGTACTGTCGGTGTTGCGCCGGTGCCTGTGCGCACTTGGCCGCGTGTTCTAAATTCAAAGAAATGAAAATTGACGAAAGAAAGGAGTTTGTAAAACGGGAAAGATTGTGCTTCAATTGCTTAAAGTGGAAACATGTATCAAAGGATTGTAGAAAAAACGCATCTTGCACTGTGACAGGGTGTGATCGTAAGCATCACCCCCTGCTGCACAGTGCAAGCTCTGCCGCGCCGCGAGAGCCTAAGCACCCCTCGGTTGCGCCTGAGCGGCAACTTGCTGCTCCGGTGCAGTCCTCTGCAGCAAATGGTAACCCTTCAGTACCGACTGCGCAGCCTTCAATTGTGACTTGTCTCTCCACAAAAACATGCCCCGTCCGGAAGGTATGTATGAGTATATTGCCCGTGCGCATCGAAGGGACATACGGTAAGTCAGTAACAACATACGCCTTGCTCGATAGCGGATCCGACGTCAGCCTCTGCGATGAAAATCTGATCGCAGAGCTTGGACTGGCGAGCAAGCCAAAATCATTTACCCTTACAACTTTGGATCAGCGTGGCAGCTCACACAACGGCTCTGAAGTGGATTTAAAGGTCCAATCTGTTAACGGGAAGGAGACCGTCCATCTAAAAGGAGTGTGGACAGTCACCAAACTTCCCACTGCGGCCCGTTCTGCGCCCAACAGTGGCGACATAAAGCAATGGAAGCATCTAGCAGATCTTGATATACCCGAAATCAACGCGTCTGAGGTGAGGTTGCTCATAGGAAGCAACGTGCCTGAGATTCTTTGCCCTCTAGAGGTTCGACGCGGTAGACCCGGTGAACCATGTGGTCTTCGATCAATCTTAGGATGGACAATTATGGGTCCGACCTGTGGTGGAGTGGACAGCGGCTCAGGTGCCAACGTCAACTTCATGTCTAGGGGAGATAATTTAGACCAAAACCTCGAGAGAATGTGGACGACGGAGTTCACTGAAAGGACGTACGGGGCTAAGGCTGCAATGTCACGCGAAGATCGACAAGCCCTTAGCATTATGGAGTCCTCGTGTGTGGTCGAAAAGGGCCACTATAAGATCGCGCTGCCATGGCGAGACGAACGCCCAGAGCTCCAAAACAACCGTGGACTGGCCAAGGTGCGTCTGGAATTCTTACGGAAAAAGTTCCAGCGGGACCCAGCGTTGTTTGAGATGTATAAGGCCACCATGGATGGCTACCTCTCAAACGGATATGCAAAGAAAGTAGAGCCTGGTGACCCAGAACCAGAAATCTTATGGTATCTACCGCACCACCCTGTTGTGAGCCCGCACAAACCGGGCAAGTTACGGGTGGTGTTTGATTGTGCGGCCAAGTACAAGGGTGTCTCTTTGAATGACCAGCTGCTCCAAGGGCCAGATCTAACAAACAGCCTTATTGGTGTGCTGATGCGTTTTCGTGAAGAGCCGATCGCGCTATCCGCTGATATTGAAGCCATGTTCCACCAGGTTAAGGTTACGGAGAAAGACACGGACGCCCTTCGGTTCCTGTGGTGGACGGATGGTGACTTAAACTCTGAACCAGAAGAGTTCAAAATGACAGTCCATCTGTTTGGCGCCAGATCCTCTCCTAGTTGCTCGGCGTATGCACTGAAGCGAGCGGCCAGCGACCAACACGAAACATATGCTGATGACGTTATATCCACAGTAGAACGGAACTTCTACGTGGATGATCTTCTTAAATCGCTACCCACGGAAGCAAAGGCTATCAGTCTAGCGTCAGATATCCAAGGCCTCTTAGCAAGCCGCGGATTTCGTCTGACAAAGTGGGTGAGCAACAGTAAGGCTGTGTTAGCTACCATCCCTGATTCAGAGCAGGCTCTGAGTATTGTAAGCCTGGACCTGGAAGACAATCTACCGAGCGAAAGGGCATTGGGTGTCCACTGGAATGTGGAAACCGATACTCTTGGCTTTAAGGTAAAAATTCAAGAAAAGCCGACTACAAAACGTGGCATTCTCAGTATTGTCAGTTCACTGTTTGATCCTTGCGGCCTTGTGGCCCCAGTAACCCTTCCCGCGCGGTTGCTGGTTCAGCGTCTCTGGCAGAATAATTTGGGCTGGGACGACGCAATACCACAGGCTGAGGCGGATCGTTGGAGACAATGGGTGGACGAGCTGCCTAGCCTCCACAATATTAGGGTGAACAGATGTTTAAGACCCAAAGACTTCATTCCCACCCGTGTAGAGCTACACGTGTTCTGTGACGCCAGTGAGCTTGGCTTTGGTGCATGCGCATACATACGACAGGAAGACGAATTCAAAAATGTGTGCTGCTCACTTGTCATTGGAAAATCAAGACTCGCTCCACTGAAGCAACTCTCCATACCGCGCCTTGAGCTTAAAGCAGCAGTTGTTGCCTGTCACTTGCGAGACATTGTGGTGGAAGAGCTTGGTATTGAATTCGAGTCTGTTGTTTTCTGGACTGACTCGGCGATTGTTCTTGGTTACATAAACAATCGTTCGAGGCGTTTCAAGACGTTTGTCGCCAACCGAATCAGCGTGATCCAGGAGAGCTCATTGCCATTCCAGTGGCGTCATGTCCCGACAAAATACAATCCCGCTGATCTGGCCTCGAGAGGAGTTTCTCCATGCGATTCGGACCGAATCAACACTTGGGTGCGCGGTCCAGAGTTTCTTTGGATGCCAAAGGTGCAATGGCCTGTAAATGTTATGACCTACAAGGTCTCCGATGACGACGCTGAGCTGAAAAAAGAAGCAGTCGTCAGCCATGTCTTAGCTGGTTCAGCTCTCGACAACTTCCTGTTGAGATATTCTTCTTGGGATAAATTACAAAGGGCAATAGCATGGCTAGTCCGCTTTAAGAAATACTGCTGTTGGAAATTCTTGAATCGCGGACAGGTGCCGACCTCGAGTTTTACTGTTGGTGAGATCAGGAGGGCGACCGAGGCCATAGTACTTCTCGTTCAGAAAGAGAACTACCCACGTGAACTGGAGAAATTGAAACGGTCACAAGGTCTCCCTGCCGACAGCTCAATAATGAAGCTTAATCCAACAGTGTCGGATGGGATTCTTAGAGTCGGAGGACGTCTGACGTACTCTCCCATTGACCGGGCCGCGAAACACCCGATGATCCTCCCTCAGAAAACCCACGTGACTTCGATTATTATAAGACACTTCCATGAAATCAACGGACACATTGGTGTCAATCACGTGCTTTCCAAGGTGCGGACAAAATTTTGGATCGTTCGCGGGACGGCAGCTGTTAAAAGAGCAATCGGTGGCTGTTTTGACTGCAGGCGCCGTCGCCGGCCAACCGGCCAACAGCAGATGGCACCTCTCCCACATGAACGAGTTACCCCGGATCGGCCGCCATTTACTGATGTAGGAATTGACTACTTCGGACCCCTCTACGTAAAGCGAGGTCGTGGCCAGGCTAAGAGATATGGATGCCTCTTCACTTGTCTGGCTACACGTGCAATTCACCTAGAGGTTGCGCATAGCCTGGATACTGATTCTTTCCTCGGAGCCATTCAACGCTTTATTAGCAGGAGGGGTCAGCCAGCAAAAGTGTTTAGCGACAACGGGACCAACTTAGTCGGGGGTGAGCGTGAGATACGGGAGGCCATGCGTAACTGGAATCACAGCGCCATCTCGCGCAACCTCCTTCACAAGAATATTGAGTGGCATTTCAACCCCCCACACGCAAGCCACATGGGAGGAGTTTGGGAGCGTATGATAACGTCCGTACGCTCAATCCTGAAAGCGCTCATCAAGGAGCAACTGCTCACAGATGAGTCGCTGCTTACCTTTCTGGCCGAAGTTGAGAAAATTCTGAACGACCGGCCTATCACTCAAGTTAGCAGTGACTCTCGCGATTTTGAGCCTCTGACACCAAATCATCTTCTACTGCTTAGGTCGAATTCATGCATACCGTATGGCATATTCGATAGGCACGACGTTTACGCCAGGCGGTGGTGGCGTCAGGTGCAATATCTATCCAGTGTGTTCTGGAAGCGATGGATTAGGGAGTACCTGCCCGCCCTTCAAGTACGGGAGAAATGGCAGAGACCACTGCGCAATGTGAAACCAGGTGACCTTGTCCTCGTCGCTGAGACAACTGTTCCAAGGGGAAAGTGGCCTTTGGGTATCATTACCCAGGTTAACACCGGACGAGACGGCCTAGTGCGCAGCTGCTCGGTTAAGACGCAGTGCTCGACGCTTGTGAGACCGATTACAAGTCTGTGTCTGCTCGAAGGGTCTGACTGAAGAGCTTTGTAATTTGACTAGCCCCCCTTGTACATATAATATCCTCTGCATACCTTTTAGTGTCATTCGCGTGTATTTCGGTTATTGTCACTAGTGTGTCGTTGATAATTGTAAGTCGGAGATCGGAAAGCAGATCTAAGTTGATGATCGGTCCGATCATCGGGGGGAGTGTAAGGGTCTGCTTGTCCTCTCTCAACTCTGTTTATTTACATAGCACAAAAAATGCGTTCAGGTGATAGATGCGTTTTGCTCGCCTGAATGCGTGTCCAGATATTCGGTTGTTATGGTAACAGTGTGAGTTATGTGAAAATAGTTCCCATGGATTTTTCATGTCTGTTGAAGTATTATATCGGTTGCCATGGCTACATATAAACTGGTTACATAGAATACTGGCATGTAGAGTCAATCTGGTGCCATCTAGGTATAAAAACTTGTACTTGTGTATGTCAACATTTCCTTATTTGTGTGTGTGCCGGCGATTCCGCTGGAATGTTGCTATCCAGAGGTCCGCCGTCCAGGGGAATAGCGCTTCACATTTTTGTGTCCAGCCAAATTATTGCGCTTTCCCTAATAAGTAAAAAATATGCATACCTTTTTCTTACGGAAGCAGTTTTATCATCATCATTCCGAGGAAGTATAGAAAAAATGTTGCGTTTGGTTAAAAGATGAGTTTTGGCATTCCTGTCTCACTTTCCGCCTTTGTTTCATGACGTTAAAATGGAATTTAGAAAAAAGAAACTTGCATGAATTAAGGATTGGGGTGGAGAAAACACCAACATTCGGTAAGCTTTATTGTTTGAACATTTTTAGTTGATATTTATTCGTTAAATCGATTTAAGTGTTATCAGTTTAATAGTCAATTAAGGATAATTAGAGTGAATTGATTATTATGGTGATCTACTGTTTGATGAAGTTGGGTTTTAATTTCAGTCATCGTTTATGTTGAATTTCATTGATAAATTTCTCTGTGGGTTTGTCGATTCAGTTGTCGAATTTTATTCTCATTACCCTAATTTGTCTTGTGTTGTAGATTACCGCTATACTCGCTATACTCGCTACACTCGCTATACTCGCTATACTCGCTACACTCGCTATACTCGCTATACACGCTATACACGCTAAAACCGCTATATCTGCTATAACCGCTGTAGTAAACGCTATATTCACAGCTCTGACATTGTTCCACGCTGATTTATGCTGTTTTATGGAATAAACTGTAGCGCGTAATAGATGTTTAAATTTTCGTCACCACAATTCCTTACACACTTTTTATTCCTGATATATATTCATGAACAAGGTACGTAAAACAAATATTCTCAACCTTGAACAAAAAAAAAAAAAAAAACCGTTCATGGTTCGAATGCAAAATTTGCCTTTGAGGTTTCTCAAGGTTGGGAATCTGCCGCATTTTACCAAGGCCCTCCTTATATCTCTTTGTTTCGTTCTTTTTTTTTTTTTTTTTTTGATATTTGCCACACTAGTAAATTTAGTAAAATCTCTCTCTCTCTCTCTCTCTCTCTCTCTCTCTCTCTCTCTCTCTCTCTCTCTCTCTCTCTCTCTCTCACTTTCTCTTTCTGTCTCTCTCCCCATTATCTCTTTCTCTCATTCTGTCTTTCTCTCTTTCTCTCTTCCGCTCTGCCATACTCTCTCTATCTCGCTCTTTTTCGTTCTCTATCTTTCTCCTCTCTCTCTCTCTCTCTCTCTCTCTCTCTCTCTCTCTCTCTCTCTCTCTCTCTCTTTCTCTCTTTCTCCCTCTGTCTCTGCCTTCTCTCTTTTTCATCTCTCTCCGAGTCCCAAACTCCTGTAGGGGGGAAGGGTTGGGGAGGAGGGAGGAAGGGGCGTTAAGCCAGGGTAATGCAGCTGGGATTAAAACTGGTTGCACGCACCGAAGAACTGGCAGTGTGTTTTGGGTGTCATTCAGCATGCTCTATAAACATCGCGCTTCACTTGTTCCAAGGCACTGTACTTTTTTATTTGTTCAGCCTTTTTCGAGGTCCCTATAAATCACTCGTCACGGTTATGCTCAACACTTGGCATCTTCTTGAGGTTTTCTTTCTTTTTCCCCCTTCTTTTTTCTTTCATTTTCTTTCCTTTTTTGGTCTCCTAAATAATACTTACGAAGTTTGAAGGCAGTTTTTTTCTAAGTCTTTACTGAGCGTGGAAAATTCAAAGAAGAAAATCTCAAGCAAATAAACTGACTATGTCTGTATTGAATAAATTTCCTAAAATACAAAATTTCAAGTCTGTGTTAATTCCCTTAAATGTTCTTCTGTACATTTATACACTACTAAAAAAACTTAAATGAATATGAAATGAAACGTAACTTTGGATACTTCGTTCTGGGACAAGTCGGACCGCGACACTTCAATGGAAAAACTAACGCTTCCATCCAGAGGTTATCTTAATATAAGTATAAATATAATCTTAGGTCCGTCAAATAAAAGCAAAATTGGAACGGGAATGACGGCCTTATCTCCGATGTGGTCTTATCTCCGATGTGGTCTTATCTCCGGGTCGGTCTTTTGACTGGATTCTAATGTAGATTATTCAGCATCGATTAAACTAATAGATATCAGGATATTTTGTTTGGATTTTTTATTATTGCGCGGATTGCATGGTGCAATCAGGGTTCTGTTTTCGAGTGGCGGGAGTCGACTTTACATCTTTGAAAAGTGTCCAGGGTCCCACTCACGTGCCAAATGGTTATATACCATGCGTACCCATGGCTTTTAAAAAGGACTTCTTAACGCGGAGTGCTAATTTTGAAATAATGCCCCCTCCCCCCCCCCCCTGCTTTAACCAAACGCAGAGTACAGTTCCTAAAGAACGCTGAGTATTGAATGAAAATTACCCGCATTTTTAACAAAAGTGCCACCCCGTGCGCACCTCGTCTGACCTCAAAATTACCGTCTTCCCCTTTCTCCGTTTTATTTTTAAACGCGCATGGTAACACATTAAAAAAGTATCGCAGAGAAAAATAGTAAGAGTTGAAAAATAGTGCACATCCGGCGTAAATGAATGATTACGAATGAATTAATTGGATGTTTAATGAATTTACTGAATCTGAGATATCTGAAATTATTTTAATTGTCTAGATAAAACAATATTTGATAGGAAATGGCTGGTTTCTGACCATTGGAGGAATCTGTAAGGAATCGCGGAATGCAAAACTTAAGTGTTTGCGTCAGTAGTGGGGCCAGCATCTGTGTTTAGTATTGCATAAAGGAAGGAGGCTTAATAACGCTTGCAATATAGTTGCATTCTAAGTAATAGCTGGAAACTATAGGCACGACTGGATTGTGACAAGTTACTCATCTCATTTACCAACCCATCCTCACTCACTCTATATACTTATCCCCAGTGGTGTCTCATTTTGTGCTTAATTTGGGGGGACACTTTCATGTAACTGCCCCCGCTACGGAGGATGGAGTTGTCGGCATATGTTAATTGTCATGCTCGTTGCAAGTGACCAGAGAATTTTCAGCTGCGGTTGCTATGGAAACTGTCGCAGTTGCTTCACTTGGCACCCCCCTTGTCTTCAGCCATCCTCGGCGAATATTGTCTTTTGTTTGGTGTGGCCAACCGGCTCGTGAGCTGTTACCTTGATGTGATATGGACCTTACAAGTGCGTCCCAGCTTCCTGGTGCATAAAACGTTAAAACATGGATAACACTTAAAACAAGAGGTGATGTTACGTTACACATGGCGGATTTAACACTTGTAGAATATCAGAGCGCATTAGCCGAGTGAGTTGCATTTCCACCAAGTCGTCTTGACAGGCACGTGAAATTAGTGATAAACTTGTGAAAAGAAGGTTCTATTATTAGGGACTAATGTTGTCTCAAACGTTTTGAAGAATTTGACAGTTGAAAGTAAAAGTGAATGGTTCTCACATCAGAAAAGCACGGCATGGGGATGGGGATGGGGGGTATGAGGAGGGGGAAGGGGGAAGGGGGTGCCAGTTTCAAGCGATCTTTTACAGTATTGGTCTGGTGTGGGTGTCTGTGTGCGTGTATTGGCTTCCTGTCAAAGGTCACGTGTGTCTTGTTGACGTGTCATGGACCTGCAATACATCGAACAAATGCGAGGCAGATGTTTGATGACGTCATTCAACTTGGAAACTAGATTCTTTTCCAGGATCAACGATCTAAAATTTGGAATAGTTTTTTTTTATGCTGATTGAAGTTGAAAATGCACAATAATGATTGTCTTTTACTTATTTTATGTTTCAGAATATTGCGGAACTGGTGATGGGTCACAGGTTATAAAAACAAAAATTTTCCATGCTTTACACTGGAGGAAAAAGGCACTTATGTCGCTAGAAATCAAGCAAGAAGTTACAGACTTTGACGCCGTTGCCAGCGCAACGCAATCTTCTCAGGTTGTCAACATGCAAATGATCATGACTGGCCCCTTAACAACGAACGTAGCAACGCCGCTTTTAGTGGTACCCCAACCGTACGCGTCAAATTACGTGCAAATTTTTAACCCGGGCGATGCACTCGATTTAGCTATCAAGCAGAACCAATCGATTTCTCCAGGATCGTCTTCCGAAACCGATAGCGGTGTTTTGGATTTATCGAAATCATCCTTGGAGAAGGGCAACGACAGCGAGGGGTGTATGTCCCCCCAGTCCGACCAAATCATCAACTTGTCGATGGAGAATGACCAGGATAAGAAAGGGACTTTAGGTGACCTTACTGACCTTGCCAAGAAAATACGCACTAAAAGTGAGTTATTCTTCACCCTTGTTTTTTTTTCTTGTTTTGATTTGAAATAATTCCATTTTATGCAAACCGAACATTATTGGTCAAGTTCAGTGCATGTGTATGTGTAAGTATTCAACAGAGAGTAATTATTTTACGCATTTTTTTCAAAAAAAATCACTGCCTGAAGGGGCAACAAGTTTTAAGGAGGGTAGAGAGGGTAAAAGAGAAATTTTCACACGTTTGCCTGTATTTATATAAATGGTCATTATTTTGTTTATATTTATTTTTGGTCCTTCATAAGAATAAGGGATAAGCCATCATCGACGACAGGGCCTAGAACCGGCCCGGTCTGCGGTCAGTATGACCTGGAAATTAGGTCAGGGTCAAAATAAATATGATATGACGTATATCTACCTCTCCACACATCTATATATCAAATATCACAGGAAACGAGTTATTACTTTAGGAACAACAGCCGACGACGGACAGACGGACATACGTCAGTCCTTTTCCCGCGTCTAAAGCTCCGGTTGGGTCTAATTACATCTGAACGAGGACTAAACAGTAAAAAGTGACATTGCTGCAGTACGGCATTGTATAGACCAGAATAAATTTGCAAATAAATATGGTTTCTATCTTCCTGATATTAAAATTATGGAAAGAGTTCAAATGCATAAAAACTTACGCGTTTATATTTGCCGATTATATAACATTATTTCTACACTTAAAAACTCGGAGCTCGACGCGGTCATAAAGCTTGAAAACACTGAACCGTAAGGGCTCTTTCAACACGCGACTGCACTCACAATGAAACGGGGTTTCGTATAGCCCTCGCATCACGTTGAATAAACCACACGCCAGTCAGCTAACAGTTTTTTCCTCAAATACACAGTTTTCACGCCACATCACAACGAAATCAAAGACCATTTTAAACTTCCTCAACTTCTTTCTTTTTTTTTTTTCGTCAGAAAGAGTGCACCAGCATGTGTACGATCTGCGTCGATGGCAAATCCGCGGGTTGGGGGGGGGGGGGGAGGGGGATTTAAGGCCGGCGCTTGGTAGCACATGTGTTGCCGTGTGAGTCCATAAAAGAAATAATAACTAAATCAGTAAATCAATAAAGAAACGAAAAGAAAGCGGGTAATTGTGAGAGCCCAGACGCGGTCCGGGTGGAGTGGCAATTTCGTTGAAAAGGTGTGAGGAGGGGGGGGGGGGGTGGAATGACTTTTCATTCAGTTCTTTCACGCGTTTCCCACAAAAAATGTGGGGGGGGGGGGGTTCTTTCCTGACGGCACTCCGCGTTTGGTCGAAAAAGAGGGTACTATTTCAAATTTGCACTCCTCGCTGAGCGGGCGTTTTAAAAAGTCATGGACACACATGGTTACCAGTTTGTACCGTAGTGCCCCCCCCCCCCCCCAAAGAACTAGATCTGAAACGAAAAATTAAGTGCGATATTAGGGGGGAATCGTCCTCGGGGGGGGGGGGAATTGTCCTACGGGGGGAATTGCTCGGGGGGGGGGAATTGACTGGGTGGATTGTCGGGGGGGGGGGGGAATTGTCCTGTTCCCATTTGTTAATAAATGGCGAGCCCCCGCCCCAACCCCCGCCCCCCCCCCCATCATCTGCCGCCAGTGCATGAAAACACGTATCCAGAGTAATCAGCAGAGTGCAGCAATCCGAGTCTGATCGGAATAAAATCACAACGTGCTCATTTAGTGCTGTCGGGACTCTGCTGCACAGAAAAACCTTGAAAATAAATAAATAAATAAATAAATATTTACAATAAATGAAAAATTCAGGAAACCACTGGTGCATTACTTTTGCAGTATCTACGTTGCAAAAAGTATTTGTAAGTGGTTTTCGCAAAAAAAAAAAAAAAAACGGGTGGCGCAAAATCATTTACGCGGAATTGTATGTTATTTCACTGCGAGCCAAGTTTATGACGTCACACATCAGCTTAGATAAAAATAGAAAATAGAATTAATACATTAACAAAGCCTTAAAATGAAGACGACACGTTGGTGGGTGTAGGGGCTTTGTGGGCCGTGTTCTCATTTTCATTATGCATATCCGTGGTAAAAAAATATCAACGAAGTACTGCTAATTATGTTTACAGCTTCTTCTAGTGCCCCGTTCAGTATGGCTGTCACTTGCTGTTGAGGTGGGGAAGGGGGGGAGGGGGGGGGTAGGGTGTGCTTATTTTACCATGTAATATTGTTGCTTTTCGCTCGTGTCTCGCCTGGCTGAGGCAGTGTGAGTCAAAGTCAGTCCCCTACTTACTACCCTTGGCCGGGATTGACAGAACGACGCTCTGACCGAGCCAACCGTTTCCAACATTCTGCAGGGCAAATATACACCGTTAACCTATTGAATCCACTTCAATCAATATTCGTTTTAGATAAAGTAAATAATAAATTAATTTCAGCTTCTTTAAGCGGGAAAAATGTGAACCAATACGGTCGCGTTTTCACGAATGGGCGGCCGCTGCCGGATCATCTACGCGTCGAAATACTACAGCTCGCTCTACAGGGAATTCGGCCATGCGAAATATCTCGCCAGCTTCAAGTTTCGCATGGATGTGTGTCAAAAATTTTAAACAGGTAGACTCTCCCTTCGCGCTGGTGCTGGGGGATGCATGCTTGCGATATCTATGTTTCGACGTAAAGCATGTTCGTCTATTTCATTGGATATTCCTTGTGTATTTGATTGGATGTACCTTGATCACACATTTGATTGGATGTTCCTTGATTGCATATTTGATTGGATGTTCCTTGCTTACATATCTGATTGGATGTTCCTTGATTGCATATTTGATTTCAGTTTCGGTATCGGTGTTGTAATCAGTAGGTGATTCTATGCATTTGAAAATATAATTTGAAATAATTTACATACATATTTCTGCCACAACCCCCCTCCCCCCCTCCCCCTCTCCCTACCACTACCATCGGTAGAAGAATATATCGACACGATTTGATTAGTTAGGGTGCATCCACATCCACTTATTGCAAAAAAAATCCGAGACAAAATGTGTGGGAGGGGCGAGGGAGAGGGTAATACGCACCAAACCACTGAGGCAAACTTGCATTTCAAGCGCCTTATGAAGTTTTTGAAAGCAGGAGCGATCACTGAGCCGCCAGAATTTTGGCATGTATTTTATCCCAACAAAAATGATACTTGCATAGGGCAGCATAAAGCGTGTCGATGTTTCCAAAAGAAGTAAAGGGGTCTCCTTGGTAAATTGTGTATTTTCAGATATACAGCGCACGGTTAACCAGCATGGGAGGGCGTATTCGAATGGGCGTCCGCTTCCGTCCGATATTCGGGCCAGTATCGTGCTGTTGCATCAGGCCGGCGTTCGTCCGTGCGAAATTAGTCGCAAATTGAAAGTCTCACACGGCGTTGTCAGCAAAATAACGAAGCAGTAAGCGTAGAGTGGGGGGGGGGCGGGGGGCGGGGGGGGGCGAGGAGGAGAGAAGGGTGGCTGGCGGGGATGGGGGGGGAGGAGGAGGGCTGTGTTGTCATTTCACAGCCAGAAGATCTTAGCAATTTTATCATCGTTTGTATCGTAAAACACTGAATAAGACCTGACGAGCGAGTGTCACGGTGTTTGTTTATTTATTTTTTTTTTATAAAGTTTTTACTAACCGCTTGGCTGTAAAAAATGCACATAACCTGGGAACAGAAGTGGAAGCCACGTCCTGTCTTTTATATGAATGCTAATGTTCTCTGCGTTGAGGAGCACTTTTTGTTTATTGTATTATTTATTGTACTATCTCGCGATGTGAGAATTCCAATTGTGCCAAAGAAATTCTGTTCAGCTTCATTTGATTTTAATCCCCAGGATGGAGAGGGCTGAGGTTAAAAAAAAAACGGGCTAAAAAAAATCCCGGACGCGCGGAATACCAATTTCGTTAAAAACGGGGATGTCATTTCGTTAAAGGGCGGCTTATTTCTTTCTCATTTTCCAAAAAAAAAAAAAAAAAAAAAAAAAAAACAGTAGTGCTAACATTTAGGTTTATGCTAATTGCTAATTGCAAACTGTACAGTTAAAGCTTTCTGCAAATTCAAGTTGAACAGGTTTCTTGAAACATTGACTTTCATTTTATGTGACTGCCATCCCATCCCACCCACACCCCACTCGCCTGCTCCGTCCCCGCCCCCCCCCCCCCTGCTCCCACTTCATGTAAAACCCGTTTCATGTTTTTTCAGCATTTTAGTAATGCCGTTTGCAGAGAATCGCGTGACATGTTAACAGCGGGTGTAGGACATTTGACCAACCGAAACTTGACCAACCGAAATTTGACCAACTTCATAATTTATTGTTTTTCGTACCACTTATCAGTTAAACATTAGCAGTCACAAATGTTCCGACAAAAGCAACATTTAAACAGTTATAACACTACAAGTAAAAGTACTGTCCAAATGTACCGGGATGGTAGTAATCTCATATCCTCGCAAAACTTAACATAAAACACTACCTGAGATGACACTAAAGCTTCCGCCAGGTCTGGGTTTGTTTGTATAACGCCTTGTATAACGCCGGATTACGGAGATTAACGGGGCACGTGGAACTCAACCTTATGACACTCATTGACAGCGAGAGGATTACCACAACATCTCTTTGATGCGAATGAGCACTTCTTTGAAATTAATTTTTCTTACGAAACCTCGAACTCCTAGATTTACAAGGTTATGTATATCTAAAACTGAGAGTTGGTCAAATGTCAGTTTTTCCATTAAGCGGTTGGTCAAATTGCAGTTGGTCAAATTTCTGTTGGTCAAATTGTGGTTGGTCAAATTGCGGTTGGTCAAATTGTATGTACCCCGTTAACAGCTGCCCAATAGCTGCTTACAGACATACAAACTGACGACACTTACCCGTTCACCCCACCACACCACCCCCCCCCTTCCGGGCCCCGCATCCCAACCCTGTAGCTAGAATATTTGCATGCTTTTTATGTTTCCCTCTTGCACGTTACTTCTGGCTTGTCTTTCTTTGTGTCTTTTTGTCTTCTTAATTTAGATCTTTAATTACTTCATTGGGTTGCAGCACTGTTTAATTCTCAATGGAGAACAACAAACCATGAAACTATTCACTGTTATATCAGTGTAAAAATGTTTAAATAATTCGAATTAACTAAACCATCAATGAGATTAAAAATTTAGAGCTGATCATACAGCTTCTTTGTTTTACATAAACACAAAAAAGTTTGCATCACTTAAAGCCTAATTATGAACGCAGCACCTAAAGGAATAAATAAATTGTAAAATAAGTGTCCGAATAAAATCGCAGATGTGAGAGATTCCACCTGTAAATTTGGCGTTAAATTTGTACAACCAGGTTTCGAAAAACGGGTAGTATTAACCCGGGTCAGATCGGAGGAAGCAAGCCAAAGGTCACAACACCGGAAGTACAAAATCGCGTGAGGGAATACAAGAAGGAAAACCCGCAAATGTTCGCATGGGAAATAAGGCAGAGGTATAATAATAATAATAATAATAATAATAATAATAATAATAATAATAATAACAACTTGTAAACACATTTTGTAAGCAGCCGTGAACTTTAATAATTTTGATACCCATTGAATTGATGCAACAGAAAACCGTTGTTACGTAATAGCCAACCTCTACGGCGGTTCGGTCTGTTGTGTATAATACCTATTTGCTCTGCAGACCTACTGGAAATTTCGCGAAGACAGTACTCATAACTGAGTGGAACTACTTTTTATAATATCCTTGCGCTTGTGTTTATGCATAACACATAGATCTCCTCAGGGGTCAGTTTTTTTTATAACAACGACAGAAAATTAAAGTGACCAATGTGTAAGTACTGTATGTAAACAAAGGAACTGGCTGTTTGTGATTGGCAGGCTGCTGGACGAGGATATTTGCACCGAAGCTAACATCCCGTCAATCAGTTCGATCAATCGGATTATCCGGGATAAGGGCATACGACAAGTCCACCCACAGGCAAGTACCGAGGTATTAGAGTACTGCTCTATACCTTTTCACGGAAGAGTATCGTGGGGTGCTAAATTTGAAATAATGCCCCTTTTTGCGGATGAAAATTACATCCTTTTTAAATGAAGTTGTCACTCCGCGCGGACCGCGTCTGGCCTCCAAATTACTCACCCCCCGCCCCGCCTCGATTTCCGTTTTGTTGGAAGTAGAGTACTGCTCTGTACCTTTTATTGGGCATGCATGGTAACGCAAATGGTAAAAAGTGCCGCCCACCCCGAGGCTGGATGGAGGGAGAGGGAGTGGAGGGGGGCACTGAATTATCTGTCAAGTATTTGTTCAGGAGGGGGGGGGGGGGGTGGAGGGGGGCACTGAGTTATCTGTCAAGTTTTTGTTCACTCACTACAGTGCCGTCACATCTAAGTGTATTTGATCTATTATAATGCAGCATCCGTTACCCTTTCGGTTCCCGCTCTGCTTAAGTCAAACAAACAGCTTGGTTATTCTATAGAGTTTTAATGTCTCTTTATGTTTTGATTTTTGTTATATTTCATATTATTATTGTACTCAGGCGGAAGAGATAACACCGGAAGAGATGAAGACACTGGAAGAGATAGGGGTATCGGCAAAAGAAGTCCTAGATCAAAACAACCAATCACAAGCCGCTCAGGAGATGCTACGTGAACTTGCCCGGATAGCGGATTCGCAGAAACGGGTAAAGGCCGTTCTGACACCTCTTCCATCTTCCCTGCTGCCCCTCCCCCCCATCCGCCACTGCAGATTTCAAAGAACTTTGATCATCACATTCTACCCCCCTCCTACACACACACACATTCATAAATTTTTGAGATATCGTGCGGAAATCTCGCTGTTGAGTTATTTATGTATGTTATTGCTCTACTCGTTGTACAATCTGACATGTAAATATACTGAACAATTACCAAAACAAATTTGTAACTGTTTAGCCCATTTGCCATTGGTGGAAGCCCGATAACAAATGAGAAACGCCTTACAATTTGCTCATGCAAAGTGGACTGGTCCGATTAAAAATAATAAAAATAATCTTTAAAAATTCTAAAATATCTTTCGTTTTTATTTGCAAATAAAAATTTGCAATAATAACTTTGGAATTGAACCCAAATTTGAACCCAAATTTGTTTTTGGGTCTGGCCAATTTGCAAATGGGTCGGATTGGTGATTGGTAACAAATTTAAGAAGAGTGGAAATTAACAAGTTTATCACGTCACTGATTGTGTTGAATTATGGGCAGCAGACGTGAATTGCAATTCATCCTCTTGTTCAACCATATAGGCAAGCCTGGAAGTACCCAGGGCACCTGATGCAGCTTTTGTCAAACGGGAAATATCCATCGAAAGGCAGAAATCCAGTTCCTCAGAAAGCAGTGACGTCATTCATGGCGAGGAAAGTGTGCGAAGACACGTGTCAAGTGCCAGCGACAGTGGCATAACTGAATCGCTAAACAACGTGGTGGTGCCCAATGGCTGCATGGAACCGTTTCTCATCGCACCTGCCGCCGCCATGACACCTGTCGCCATGACACCTATAGAGGTTACTAGCACTACGGATGTACTAGAGCAGGACATGCCTATTCCTTTGACAACCAAATGTACGGTATGGTACATTCTTGTTTTGTTTAGCACTATGCACATGTAAGCAACTGTGAAAAAAAAACAACTTGCTTTTTTTTAATTTCTGGAACCACTGGAACTATGCAACAGTCCAAGGAAACGTCGGCTCGGGGGTGGGGTGGGGGGGGGGGAGCAAGCGGTGGGCTAGAGCCGTGAAAAATATTTCCGCAAATTTCAGCAAATATTTACTTGATATCGCCAACTTTTCAAGTCAAAGGGCATGTTTGATACATTGCTGCACACACAGGTTTCTGCGCAGTTACACAATAATGAAGAAATGAAGTGTAACCGGAAGTCAAGGAAGGGCACCCCCGTGAAAATCTCAGCCAGCGGTAAAATCTCGTATTTCTTGCCAGAGACAGAGACAGAGAGAGCGAATAAGAGAGAGATAGAGCTAATGAGAAAGAGAGAGAGAGAGAGGAGAGAGAGAGATAGAGAGGGAGAGATAGAGCTAATGGGAGAGAGAGCGCGAGCGAATGAGAGAGATGGAGCGAATGTGAAAGAGAGAGAGATAGAGCGAATGAGAGAGAGAGATAGAGCGAATAAGAGGGAGATAGAGCGAATGAGAAAGAGAGAGATAGAGCGAATAAGAGGGAGATAGAGCGAATGAGAAAGAGAGAGAGAGGGGCGAATGAGAGAGATATATATATATATAGAGCGAATAAGAGAGAAACAGAGCGAATGAGAAACAGAGAGAGAGAGAGAGAGAGAGAGAGAGAGAGAGAGGAGAGAGAGCGAATGAGAGAGATAAAGCGAATAAGAGAGAGATAGAGCGAATGAGAGAGAGAGGGCGAATGAGAGAGAGATAGAGCGAATAAGAGAGATGGAGCGAATGGGAAAGAGAGAGAGAGAGAGAGAGAGAGAGAGAGAGAGAGAGAGAGAGAGAGAGAGAGAGAGAGAGAAGGAGGGAGAGAGAGGGAAAGAGAGACACAGTTTATGCCAATGCATTCTATTAAGTTAAAATCCATTTCGTGTCCGCAATTTAAAAACTGCTGATGGGAACGCAACACATAAAAAGAAAGAAAGAAAAGAGGATAAAGAAAAGAGAAAATTAGAAATATACACAATTTAAGTATTAAAATGGGCTTAGTATCATGCACTGATCGCTTCCGAATCACGTTTGTTTTCTATTGTTTTAAGTGAAAACTGTACGCAGATAAAGAGAAAATATTTTATCAATCAATAAAAATCAAAACCTAAAAAATCCATTTTTCATTCAAGATTCGAACAGTCCTGGGATGGACGAGGAACAAGAAGAAGAGGACGCCATGTCGGACGGAAGTGACGTGGACGAGAGCGGAAGTAGTGTGGAGACTAGGAGCGTTACTATAAATAATAATACAAAGGCTGACTGCGTCGACGGCGCCAAACTGTTCGGCGAAATAGACCAATCAGAGCGTTCACCGGAAAACCTCATGGCGAACTGTGATGTTCCCACACAAACATTGCTATTAAATGGTAAGGAATATCAAATTGTTCCCATAGGCGACGGACGTTGGGTGTCAAAACACGAGTATGACTTACAAGCTGACCTTAACAGAGGTGCTAAAAATAACAATCCAAATTACGTGGTCAGTGAAAGTGAGAATCATAATGACCGCGTTCAAGATTTGAGTTTGAAATCTCAGGGGGACACTTCTGAAACTTACGCCCCGGTTGCCCGAAATCGAAGCAACAGCAATCCCGAATGCCAAGCACCCGCAAGCCACACTTCAAAACGCGTACTGCCGGGTGGGAAACGTTCCATGACGGACAGTAACATCGGGAATGATGACAGTAGTGATTCCGATACGCCGTGTAAAATGAAAGCAGCTAAAACAGCACTGGAAATTGTGAAAGCGGGTACGCTATGCACAAACATAAACAGCGACAATAATGGCGCCACGCACGCCATTTTGAAAGGCCTTTTAGTATGAGCCTATGTTTTAAAAGAAGATTCAGCGAGGTCTTCCATTTGTCCCCATCTCAGACGTAGTCCGTTTATTCCACAATGGACTTTTGTGGCAAGGAGGGGAGCGTCGGGGCATTGGGTGTGGAAGGGAGTGGTAGGGGGGGGGGGGGCTGATCAATCATCTTGCTGAAGATTCTACCCAATCACATAGATGCCAGACATCTTGTGTAAAAAGTGAAAGTACTTCGAATTATCCAATCACGGTTCAGAACTTGTGGCTGTGCACGTCACGTGGTTTGTGAAGTCTTTAAGGGGTCATCTAAAAAAAAGTATGGTTCGCGTGCTTATTTTATGAACGACCCCTCAAATGTGAGAAGTAAATGGGTCAAATTTTCTACGCAAGATGTCCTGATAAGGATGCTGGGCGTTAGTGATATGCGGCAGATATTATAAATAAACATTCAGTGAAGGTTTTGTGACATCAATGATGTAAATGTTTCGCAGTTTTTGTCATGTTTTAATTTAATTTTTCCGTGGATTTTTTATTGTTCATTGTTGTCAAATTGAGGATCAAAATTGAAAAAAAATGGGCAATATCTTCAATCGATAACCTCACGCGCGTAATTCGATAACGAGATAATCAGATAACGCCTGATAGGTTGAAGATATAGCCCCAAAAATAGACTTTTGTTGGAGCAACATTGTTGTTGTTGTTGTTGTTTTTTTTTTTTTTGTGGTGTTATTTACAACAAATTAGGTTCATTTCCTTATCATTTACAACTAATTAAATTGTGTGTCAATTAGAAGTTGAACTATAGAAACTGATTGATTTGGTGCCATATTGATGATCTCTAAATAGCTCTTTAGAAATTTGTGAATGTGAAAGGGTGGGGCTTTGACTCTCTGATTGTATCAATGGAAGGTGGTGACCTTGCCCCCCCCCCAACTTTCACTTTTCACTTATTTTTGCCGCGTAATGTGCGAAGTTGTAGACTAATTAATTTAGTTAATAATTCAGTGGCTCTCAGCTCCTTGATTCCCCCACCCCCCGCACACTCTAGTGTCGGTTGCAGCAAGGAGGGCGGGGTGGGTGGGGGAGTGGAGGGGAGGGGAGGGAGGGGGTTGATGATTATCAAGGGTGGGGGAGGGGACATATATGAGAACAGTAAGAGACGTTTTGATAATTTCCTGTATTCAAGCAAGCACTTTCCTGCACAATAATTCCTGCTGGCCTGCATTTTTTGCACCTGGTAATAAGTATATCGATCCTGCACGCGAAATATTTAACTCTATCCTGTGCAGTATCAAGTTGATCTATCCTGCACAGTGGGTTGTTGCACAGTGTTACGTAAGTAGATTCTGCACATGAATGACCGTTGGAATTTGCCTTCTAATGACATACCAGTCTTTGCGATGCGTTTTCCAGTCATGCATCCGGGATCCGGACTGAGTCCGGGGCTGATCCTGCGAGTTCCCAGTCGGTCCTGCACATCTATTGTCCATTGACAGCTGAATGATAATAATTGGACATCTTTCTTCTCAGTCTCTTGTGAAACAATCAATATTTATGTGTGTAAACTACAAAAAAAAGTTTATTAGTTTTGAGATATTCTAGTATTAAAATTGTTTCGTGCACTAAGGATGTCATTAGCGACATATATAATGATGTCCACACAAGCGGTGATACCGCAGTGCAACTTTGTAGCATTCTAATAATGTTCACGTTCAAGCAAGTTGTGATTAAAATATGTGTGTGTGTTATTTGTTGTTTTGTAAGCATATAACCCAGTTTTTTTTTTTGTTGTTTTCTTTTTTCGCATCTCACTAAATTGTTGTATGGCATTTATTGGACGGTTAAATAACCAATCAAACAGCGTGTAATTCGTTGTTATAAAATAGCTGACCTCTGAGGAGATCTATCTGTTATGTATAAACACAGAGCGGATGGATATTTCTATCTATCTAGCCGCACTGTGCATCCGTCAGTGTTGAGTATTCTCGCACATTGGTGAAAAAGTAACTAAAATCTATATTTTAGTGACTTTGAAAAAAAAACTGATTCCTCTTCTTTATGAGTACTATTTTGAACGCAATTCCCCAGTGGGTCTGCGGAGTAAAAAGGTGTTATACACAACAGACCGAACCGCCGTAGAGGTCGGCTGTTGGACAACAACGGCGAGTAATGAGCCAATCAGACAAGGCGTTGAGGAAAACGAATTGAAAGTTGCCCGCGTCGGTCATGTGATCATAAATGAGCAGACGAAAGATCTTGTTTCCTTTCGATATAAACTGAAAGAGGAGAAAGTGATAGAGGTGACGGAGCCCAAAAAGTACTATCCTACTTACATGTGAAAGGACTAGTGTGAAAAAGGATCATTTAGTTTCGCTGTTATGCTTGTTTAAATCAGCGATCTGTTTGTTGTTTGTGAGAAGGCGAATTAAAAGCTTCGTAGAAAGCAGTTTGGTTGGAATTTTGTAATCATTTCATATAAGCGTTCAGATTAAGTTAAATAGCAAATTACATGCAAGTATTAATGAAGTATTGCATAAGTATTACTTACGATGGAAGTCTTAGCTGATTTGAACGTGCCTTCTCGTTTCTTTTCGTCTATTTTTTGGTAGTACTTGTTATGGTTCTTTATAGTACTTGCGTACTTACATATCAGCTGTGAAATGGCGTAGTAATTTTTATATGCATCACGCAAGGAACATAACGGTTCAGTGTGAGAAACTTGATGGAGGTTTAAGCTTTCCGGTCTATGGGGACGTATTGCTCTCATGAGCAGACCGTACAGGCGACTTCCGTACGAGCGGCTGGCACGGGCGTCACACATACGAGCGACCAGTGCGTGCGTTCTGTACCAGCGTTCTATACGTGCGGTTCTATACGGATGTTCCGTACTAGTGTCCCGTACAAGTGTTCCTTGCGAGCTGGCACGAGCCCTGTGTGCGTTTAAAAAAGCGGATTTAAATGAGCTGAAATGTTGCTTATACGATGGCGCAGTTTGAGGAAAGTCAGTGCCTTTTGTTACTGAAACGATATTTTTGTGCAAGCGATTCGATGATACCATGAAGAAAAATTGTGTTGTTTCTCGTCCATATTCCAAGAAAATGACTCCGCTGAATTTATGCGATTTTACCTAGTCGAACTGAGTGATGGCTTTAAAATTACTATAGCGGTCGAAGCATTATTAGTCTGCTTGCAATTATATCAGTTTTGCACGAAAATATTGCACCGCGTGGATAGGTGGACATTCTCTACAGATGAATGTTCTCTGCACCAATGCGAATAACTTCTGTTTTGATTTAGTGTAAAGCCTTTAAGACTAGTTTTCTACGTTTGAATTAATGTTGATTAAAGCTTACATAGTTATGAGAAAAAAACTAGCATAGCACAGTAATTGCAATTCGCTTATTAACTGGTAAGCTGTTCGTTGTTTGAAATTAAAATTGACCACATGCGTTTGATTATTAATTCAGCCCTTTTGATCTTTTACAAAGAGTATTCACAGTATCTCAAAATTGTCCCTTGGTGGCGCGAATACTTAAGTGCTGATCAGTATAATTCAGTACCGCGATTGCAACCAACATTTCAAAAATCTTACCGTTTTATGCACATTTTCATTAATTTTTAAAAGTTGGCAGGACAGTTTTGGTGATTGTTATCGCATTTGCATTCATTTATTAATACATGTACAGAATAACCTCGTTATAACGACATGGCCGGGAAGCAGAAATTAGGTCGTTATATGCCGTTATATACGACAGAAACAAAAACAGCAAAATTCTAACCTGGGACCACAGACGTGTGTCGCTGTCAGCGCTACGTCGTTCTTAACGTTATGTCGTTCTAGCGGAGATTCACTGTACTGATGAATGCCAGATGGATAGAGCAGGCACGTCAAATAAGAAATAAGCCCGCAAACTGAACTAAGGTAGGGATTTCGCAAAAAATTTCCAGCGCCATAGAAATATACTTTTGCATGTGAAATAAGATTTTGTTTATGACTGGCTGCATAAGAATCAAAACTGATTTTTAAAAAGCAGTTGTTGCCATTTATCTTTCTTTGTCTTAGATTTGTTGCCATAGTTATATATCACTTTCATTGAATGAAGTAAAGATTATAGAGTGCGGAAGAACTTGCCATTTATCTAATTGTTCTCTACGAAATAGTGGACTGCAATATATTTGCATTTGAAATATATATATAATTAATTAATATTATTAGTTGAGTATTGGTTTCCCACAATTGCGGACAAACAAGTTGGACGAGAACTATAGCTGTTATTTCAAAAATTTTGTGACACTTTTCTTTTTCACGTTTTACACTACATTTGTTCTCCCTTACTTAGTTATAAAAAGAGGCACTGTGGAACTGCGTGAAATGTTTTAAACGGTTTTAAAGTTCATTTGGATCTTTGATGAAAACCGAAGAGTACATTTGATATATATATATATATATATATATATATATATATATATATATATATATATATATATATATATATATATATATATATAAAGGGCTATTTACCAAACAGATACTTTCTTTTGACTGCAACGTTTTCGGGATGACCTCCAGTGCTTACAGCGCAATTTTGGCGTTCCTTTGTTGTTAATGTTTGTGAACCTTGTGCATTTGTTGTGTGAAGTTGATTGGTCGTTTCAGGTTTTGTGAAAGAAAAAAAAACAAATGTTTCGTCGGATCATAAAATGAATGTGTTACTCTTGTTGTATGTATTCTTTACATTGCAAATAAAATGTGCAAAAATTGACATAAAATCTGTTTATTGTTTTGGGCAAGTTATACGCGGTACACGGGCAATTCTCAAAATAAGACCCCCCCCCCCGCCCCAGCGAACTGCTAATTTCGTTAAGAAGTAGGGTAATTTTTATTCAGTATTACGCGTTACCCGCAAACTCAGCAAACATTAAGACACAGAATGACGTCGGGTCGATGTTGTGATCCGACGTTTCCGACGTCGGACTGACGTGTCGGTTTTGGTTGTATATGAAATGGAACTGACGTCGGGTTTTCAACGTCAGAATGACGTCGGGTTCCGACCTAAATCCGACGTCGGAATTAAGTCGGACTGACTAGAGTTATATAATTAATAGATAATTAATCATTCAACTGCTGTTGTGAAATACATACGAAAGCATTTTCCATGTAAATTTTTACAATCATGGAAGAAAAATACCAACGCGCCATCAAAATTCTAAAATTTTCATGTAAAAATTACGTTTTTTCTTCCTCTTTTTCAAAATGACTTCCGGTGATAAATGTTCATCGTTTTTTGGTCGTTTGCAACGTTGGAATGACGTCAGAAAACCGACGTCGCCTCGACGTCGGAATAAAGTCGGGTTTTGGGGAAATAGGTCAGAATATGGTTGTGAAGTTGTTGCGACCAAAATCCAACCTTTTTTCAACCAAAAAAGACGTCGGTTGTTTGCTGGGAAAGGAAGAGGGGTAGGGGTTCTTTCGAAACTTTCGAAGAGATATTATTTCAACCTTAGCACTCTGCGTTTAGAGTTCATTTTAAAAACTCACGACACGTATCGTTACCAATTTGTACGTGAGTGCCCCCCCCCCACCCCCTGTTTGCATATAAGAACGCCATTTCCATAAATCCAACAGTTTTGCTCATGGGGTGGGTCCTTGCCGGATTAATTTTTATGGGGTCTATTTCTGGGTTGGTCCCTTTCACCGAACGGCTCTTTCCCATGCCAAGCAACATAGCAGGCATGACCATTCTGATTTGGTTCTTACCTCCCGATTTCTGACACACTATTTCATCGGAGCTTTTCCCCGTTTCGGATGCAGACAGTTCAGAAACAAAACCTTCATTACTACGATAACGGCGAAAAAAAAGACGAGTAGATTTACTCATTTGCTTCGGAGTCAGAACGCGCCAATATATACTGTCTGAAAACAGGTGACATTTTTTCAGTCGGCTGTTTATTCACAAGACAAAACCCCATTCCCAAGATTGCGTAAGATATGGAGAAATAAAAAAAAAAAACCTTGAATAAAAACACCAGCAAAGTTTGAGTTAGTTAAGTGGATAAGCCGAGGAGGCTCAGTGATGACGTGGCTGAATAAGACTGAGCATCCGTGGTAGGTTATTGCCCACAAACAAACAAAAACAACATTGTTTTTGAGCTGCAACCTGACGTCAATACTCAACCATCACTCGGATGCAATGCATGTAAACATTTGCATTGTGTTTTCGTAAAATATGTGATGTTATTTCAGTACAATTTCGGATACATAATTAGCGGATATTGATCTGGCATTGGTAAGTAAAAATGACCATGCTTTAAAAAAAGAGTACTCCAGATATATTGGGCAGTTAAAGCTTTTTGGCTAGAAAAGGCGACGAAACGTACGTTGTCGAAGTGTTTGAGTTAATCTTTTGTGGTGCGAAATAAATGGATCAAGGATTCCATTTAGGGCTCATCTTATTGTATGAATTAAGTATCGGCCTTTCCTCCTTCTGATGCCACCAGTTGCAAAGCCACTCAACCCCCTCCCCAGCAAAGAACTTAACTCCGCCCCCCTCCCAACATGGGAAAATTGTGGATCCGCCGGTTGAAATTGAGCCTAAATAGTACGTCTGAAAAATATATTACCCAAAGGGAGTCAGTCGCTACCTAGTGCCATTCCGGCGTCCATTGAATGTTGATTGGAGGTTTGCGACGGCGACCCGACCAATCAGCAACGTTAACTATGGTTGTACTTCGGTTGTGATTGGTCGAGACCACCGATCAACGGCTTATCAACGTCTTTTCCACAACGTTGAATAAACGTTTGGGTAAGCAACGTGGTTTAGATGCTGCTGTTAGTCGCAGTCAAAACGAACCTTTCTCCGACATATAATTACTTATGGAAGAAGTCAAAAGAACGTTTCCCGACGTTGTACAGATGTCCGGAAATACTAGCATAGAGTCTACGTAAAGACAGCGGCAATCATAGTGTGGTCACCCTCCGTCACAATACCCCCACCCTTCGGTCATCCAGTCACGCAGTATACGCATGAAATAGGTTTCCATGAAAATTATTCAAAAGGGGGCAGGACAAAAATAAAGTCTAAACAACGTTGCTTATTCAACTTCTACTCAACCTTGAGCCAAAAGTGTTGGTCTATGGTCACGACCAATCACAACCGAATTACAACCAGTCGCAACCTCAAATCGACGTTGGATCGACGTTGGAATGTTTACTCGGAGAATTTTTGTTTTGGGGGCATTTGATTTATTAGAAATTGTATCCAGTTCTGATTAACTGCCCAATTGCTCTCCTTGTGAATACCGGGGAAACCAGAGCTATCGATGATTGAGAATCGAACGCAAGCCACCCACCCCCACCCCCCTCTCCCACCAGAGAACCAGCATTCTGGTGCAGTGGGATTTTTTTCTGTCTTGGCACTAAATATTTTAAATAAATATTTTCACCGGAAATATGATAGTGTATAAGGAATTGTGCAATGACATGACTGACTTAAAACTGACAGGAAACACGTCAGCATCGGTCAATAACGTGACGTCAAATGGCGGGCACTGCAGCCTGGTTGCACCAGTGGGGAGGACAGTTGGCGGGTCTGGCGGAGGAAATCAAAGAAAAGGTCTGCCATGCATCTTACTTGCTATTGTTGGTAGCTTTACATTTTTTAAGGTTTTACCTCTGGCGACGTCAACAAAAGCTAATAAAATTGTGAAAAGTTTCAGTTTTGTCGCGCAAATATGCTTGACCCATTTTGAGATCGAATCGGGTTCTCTAGTTTGATGAGTTGGTGTGTTATCACAACACCAAAAATTGCAACCAGTGGCAGTATCCATGCAACACCGCCCTTCGTTGTCATAAAACAGCGGACCTCTGGTAAGATCCAACGGTGAAGTATAAAGAAAAGCGGATGGATTTTAAAAAAAAGTAGTAACTCTTTTTAAATGAACACCAATTTTGGCAGAATCCTGAGTGAGTCGGCCGAACAAAACGCCCACAGAATTTCCAAAAAAGGCCCTCAACTATATATATATATATATATATATATATATATATATATATATATATATATATATATATATATATATATATATATATATATTGAAATAAAACCATTTAATTCCAGGTACCAGAAGGGGATGACTGGAATTCATTGCGCCAGTTTCTACAAAATGTACAGGGCAGTTTTCGGAGTGGCGACATCAGGGCTGGAGTCAAGGCCCTGTACAAGATCATGCCTTTTGTACAGAGGGCTGTTTCAAACACTGAAAAGGTATCAGGTGCCTACTACAATGTTAAGTCTTTCGGAGGTGATTAAGGCCGAAGAAGCCCCCACTCCCCTCAGAAACGGGTTCTGGCAGTCTGTCTGTTTGCGCTTGTCTGTCAGTCCGTCTGTCCATCCATCCGATTATCTGACTCCAGCTGGCTCGCTAGGCTATTCCACGGTAGACCCAGGCATCTGCTGGATGTATTCGATTGAAATCCTTGTTATTTCAAAGGATGAATGTTGCCGTTGCGCACTAGATATGCGCTTTGTCTAATTCCGAAAAAAGGTGTGTGTCTGTGCAACTGCTAATTTTCTGAAAAGTTGTTTATACATGGGTCAGCTGTTTCACGATAAATGGTGTACCATTTTCCCATAATCCTGCTTCCGTTGACTTCCGCCACAAAAACTGCAAACAGCTAGAATATGATTATTATGACGCAGTTCTATAAGTGATCCTATCTCCGCATCGCTCTGTAATTTTTTGTTTACCTACGTATTTTAGGTGGTAAATATCGACAGTACTTACAAAGTGACGGAGACCATCACGCAACACTTTCTCGTTGACGATGCAGCTAGGGAGGAAATAGAAGCTTTCATGAAGTTAGTGAAAACGAAAGTGAAAGAAGTGAAAACGAAAGTGGAACAATTTGCGTGCGAATTGGATGACATACTAGATGACGTCATGACGCACGGCAAGGAAGTGTCCATTGTGACGTCACTCAGACTTGCCTTCCAAATGAATAGGTAGAAATAAAATTTTAAATTTGCTTTTGTTATTTATTCATATTTTGCATCAAGCTCCAACACACTCCATGGAGGGGGTAGGAGGAGGGAATGAGGGTGGGGGGCTAGGGGTGAGATCACAATACTACAAAATTACGTCTTGTGGGAATGGAGTTTGAAAAATGCAGGATAACTAAGGGTCTGAAAGACAGCTTCAGTAAACCGCAAGAAAACCGTAAACGTGTTTTCAGGATTTCCGCCCACATACGGGGAACAGAAGAGCACCTGAAACAGGTTCGCGCTATGATTGATGACCTTGACAGTCACGTGACCACTAAATCGTCAATGGCGTCGCTACTCTCGTTTCTGGCTTTCATTTTCGGTTTAGGTATGAGATTTTCCATCGAATATTTCAACCAACTGTTGAAATATTATGATTTGGGGAGCCCACTTCCATTTCTTGCATTTATTGGGCACTTTTTATTATATTTAGTATGACCACACTCTGCCCCATATGTCTGCACCAGCACCCCCCCCCCCCCATCCCTTGGAAAATTTGAATCCGTCATTGAAAGCAATGGAAACTATATATTTGCTTTGTTTTCACCAAAAATGTTTTTGAATTAGCATAAAAAATGGTTATATAAATAAAGTTTAGGGGTGGGGTCTTAATCACTGCTGCAACGTCACAAAATGGTCCTATATCTTCCTCAGCTCACGTGGATCCTTTCTAACTTTCACCCAGCAATTGACCAACTGAAGAATATCGTGGGTAACAGCATATTGTTTACTCTTTCAGTGTTTACATCATCCGGGAACTTGCCGCTGAGTGCGGTGTGTTTTACGGCGGCATCCGCGTCACGAAAATCGGCACAGGTAGATGACGCCATAGTGTTGTAGACACAAATATTGCCCCGTCTCCTATCCCCCCCGCCCCCCGCCCCCCCCCCCGCAATTATAAAGTGGAGTTGCTGTATGAGAATATTTCATAACGTTTTTTCAAATCCAGATTAGCCTTCTTCCCACAATGCAGTTTCGGGGGCCAACAGGTAGGAATAATAATTAAAAAGGCAAGAAACAAATTAAAACTCCTTCGAAAACGTCAGCAGTGACTTGCTGTAACAAAATTGAAAACTTCACTATCGGGAATATAGTTGTTATTACCGGAAAGCTTGGGGGAGAGTGGAGGGAGAGGGAAAGGGGTAAGGGGGCAGTCACGTTCCATGCGTGTCTATAACTTTTAAAACGACTCACAAACGCGGAAGGCTATGATTGATCTACTACTCCCTCTTTTTAGTAAAAAAAAAGATAATTACCACCCCTTTTTAAAGCGAAATTGGCAATCCGCGTTCATCGCGTCTAGTCTTCAAATTATCCACCTTCCTTTCTCGGCGTTTTTCTGGACACTATAGTGACACATACCATACCAAGCCCCCCCGCCCCCTCCCGCACGGGGGGGGGGGGATGCAGCACGTCCCTGTTATGTTTATATCTTGGTTTACAATGGATCTACAATGAACTATCAACTAATGTTGCTTATTGTTTACCTTTTTTTATTAACCCAAGAGCCTCCAACAGTACAGGTCACAGCTGGCTGCAATAGACAAAGAACACATACACTTTCAAACAGAAATCAAGGAATGGAAACATCACTTCCGGGCGGAGCAGATTAATTTCTTGTTGCTGATTGGTGGGCGAAAACTACTCATATGGCTACTTGCATTACTGGCATTTTTCATATTCATGGGTAAGAACTTTTGTAATATAATGTTAGCTGAAATGATCCTTTGCATAGTTAATAGTAAGAAAATATGAATCCTTTTATAGAAGACATACACCCAGGTATTTAATAAATAGCACCCATAGACTTTATTTTTGGAGCTGGGTCGAAAAGAAATAATTTAGCCTGGCTTTAAGTTTAAGCATGGCTTTGTTGTGCCCTGTGTGTCAAAGTCAGTTTTTTTTACTTGTTCCTTCATTGGTTTGCCTGTTCGTCTGTCTGTCTTTTGTCCATTTCATACAGACCCACTGAACTCAGCTAGGCAGGGTTTTAAGTCTGTATGAAGAACTCGCCAAGAAAGTTGCTGCATGATGTGGGTATATGTGCCCCCACCAGCGAATTCTGTTAACATAGGCATACCTTCATCCTTTCTCCGACTGTTTTCACATTTCACACGGAACTTCCACACAGCCTAAAAGAATGGCTACCGTTTAAAGTGATCGAGCTCGACCCAACGTAGGAACAAACTCAAGGTTTAGGCAACCCAGTTGAATCTGACTCTTGTCTTGTTCATGGAGACATTGAAACTGATTATATGAAACAGACTTATTCAGTTTCCTCTGCTAGATATAGGTTTGTTACATGATTTGAATAAATGCTGTAATCTTATTGGTTACTTAAGCCAATAATTTCTTAAAGTTAACCGAATGCAAAGGAAAGGTAGGTGTTGTAGTGTTTGTACTCAAAGTTAGTTAAGTCAAGTAACAATATCATGTGACAAAGTCATGTAACACAGTCATGCAATAAAGTCATGTAACAATGCCATGCAACAATGTCATGTAACAAAGTCATGTGATAAAGTCATGTGACAATGTCATGTAACAAAGTCATGTGATAAAGTCATGTAACAAAGTCATGTGACAATGTCATGTAACAAAGTCATGTAACAATGTCATGTAACAAAGTCATGTGACAAAGCCATGTGATAATGTCATGTAATAAAGTCATGTAACAAAGTCATGTGACAATGTCATGAAACAAAGCATATGTTGACTTATTTCGAGTCAACTTGAACATTTTATTGACCAGTTACGAAACTGTTTACATAAAGGGATTAACATTTTGTCACTGGTCAATAATATTTCATGTTGACTCGAAATAAATACATATCTTCTAAATATAAATTCTAGATGTTGTTGCTTTCATTTTTTCGTGAATCTTCACGTTTATTTTAAAACCCAAATCAAGAACCCAATTGGTTAACAAGGAAAATCATATATTCATACACATAAGAAATACCTATCTGAATTATGTTCTATATCTTCTGTTTATTTGCCCTCAGGTAAAGCAGCCAATTTCATGGTCTTTGCCTCGATCGTGCTCTTCTTGCTCTACAAGTGTGAACAGACGAACGAGAAGCAGTACTATGTCTTCCTTGGCCTCGCTGCCCTTGCCGCGATCACGCAGACACAACAACAACATGGCTTGGCCTTCTTCAACGCCATCAACACCGTCCTACTTTCTTTGTTTTCTATGGGGTTTTTAGACTTGTGATTTGTATTTGCGTAGAGGGAAGCGATAAGTAACTGAACGACAGCTCGAAATTGGTTAAAATTTCTAAAGTGTCAGGGTGACTCCAAAACCGGAAACGTAGCTATAAATGGTATTAATTTATTGGCATGACGTCCCCCAACAGCACAAAACAGCAAATAGCAAAAGAAATACTGTTTCCATGGGATATGAAAATCGTTTAATTTTTAACCGGTTTGGATCTACTGTTCCTCTTGGTTACCTTCTACACCAAAGAAGATATGGGTTTAGCCGAATTAATATAGACCAGACTTAATTACAATCATGGACTCGGAATTGTCTTTATGCACAGTAAATTGTGAAGACCTAAGGCTCGAACGATAGTTATAACCCAACCAGTTTGTAGAAATCTTAATGCATGTAGCTATAACCAAACAAGGACATTAGGGATGTTTTGCAAGAAGAAAAACTTGTCATATTACGTCCCATTTTGCGTCTTGTACGTGCCGTGTGCAAAATATAATGTTCCTTGAGAAGTCTTAACATGGCAAACACAATCAGAAGTAAACATGACTTCTGAAAAAATGTGCTTTTACAATTGATTATTAATTAATTAATTAATTATCATATTTCATGTCCTTTGCACACATGTTAAATGTTTTATTAACATTTGAATCAGAAAACTTAGCTGCAAATTACGATACAAAATTCCTAATTAATTTGTAAACTTTACTTCCTTTCGACTGATCAAAACACAGCTTTAGAGTTTGGGTAACTGATTCAAATTCTTTGAAATAAGAACTTAATATAATGTTATTCGTACTTCTTTTTAAAAAGATGGCGAATATTTATTCTTTGTTATTTAAAATAAATCTTACTTCCTACAAAACACTTCTTGACGAAAGATTATATTTCTCATTTCAGATTCTTCTCAGACGTATAATTTGAAAAGTTAATATCTAGCATGAAGTTTAAACTGTCCAAGCATCGGTACTTAATAAATGCACCTTTTATAACTTCACTTTATTCTATCTATCTATCTATCTATCTATCTATCTATCTATCTATCTATCTATCTATCTATCTATCTATCTATCTATCTAGCTATCTAGCTATCTAGCTATCTAGCTATCTAGCTTTTTAGCTATCTATCTATCTATCTATCTATCTGTCTGTCTGTCTGTCTTTCTTTCTTTCTTTCTTTCTCTCTCTCTTTCAGTCTTTCCCTGTTTCTCTCTTTCTCTCGGTCTCTCTTTCTTTCTCTTACTATTATTTATATATATGCTACACTATTATATATATATATATATATATATATATATATATATATATATATATATATATATATATATATATATATATATATATATATGGTACATTATTATTTCAAGATAGTTGCAAACAAACAACAAGAGGCCAATCATGCATTTATGCTTTTATCTTACCAATGGAAAATATATACATGTGCTATTCCTCACGTAAATGTTTTGCATATTGATTCTTTACTGATGAAGTAGCAGTTGTTTTTAGAACAGTTTGAAGAAAACAACATTGTAAATTTTATTGCCTTCGCTGTAAAAATCAGTTTGCTGTTTCAAAATAATAAAACCTAGCTCAGAAGATTTGCGCGATTATTTTGTATTTTGCGAAATAAAACGATTTACAGATTTTTGTATACTAAAAAAACCATTAGCTCTTGCAATGACCAGCCAGTGTGGCTGTGCCTAATTGAAGTTTTGCGATTAGAGCTTGTGTTTTACTTGGTAAAAACTCCGAATTTGCTTATCTCCACTTTTATATGCTTTTTCTCGTAAACTCTAAGAATCGCGCAAAGTTGGGAACAAAATTTTCTCATAGTGGCCTAGGTATAAATTAAGACCTGGCGCCGCATATATTTCGTTGGTGTTAGAGACTTGCACCTGAAACGAAAGCAGGGAAACTTCAGACCACTGGGCCTCTGCTAATTTTCAGCTCTGGTATTACAACTCAAAAACTCTAAAACAACCAAAATTAAAACAGACTTTGAATGCCAATTTCACATTTATTGAGTATTCTTCTGGTCTCTTTCTCCATCAAGTATTTTAACAGAAGTATTTTTAACAGAAGCTAGCTAGAACCCAACTGCCGATGTATGGAATTAAATTCTATCCCCTTAATTAATATTTATTAACTGCATTTCAAACAAATTCATTTTAGACATGTGCGAAAGCAGAAATAATTTTTTTCATATTATGTTCAATATTATACTCAAAATTCTATTCATATTATATTCAATATCGTATTCGATATTTTATTCGATATTGCCAGAAAAATACTACTTTGCTACCTAATTACAAATAAAGGTTTTTCATTTTAACATAAATGAATTCATACCATTAATTTAAACCAAGTAGTGTCCACTTTCTGATTAAATAGTACCAAATGAGCCATTTTAAAAAGTCATTATATTAAAACGGTGATAACTCAGACTCGGATACAATCGGCTAGTATCAACACAACTGTGGCAGAATTATTCAAGCACAGGTGAGCAAGATTTCCTGTGAGCAAGCTATGAAGGCCTTCCCAGCAGAAAACTGACGAAGGAAAATTTTCACTCGCCTCATTCACTCAAGCGAGGTAGGGATAAGCCTATTTGTTTCGCACAACAAAAGTTGTCATGTAACCCCAAGGCGGATGTATAGTACAAGAAAATATCTGATAGGTAAAATGAGTTTATTTCTGCTCAGTCTGGCCAATTAAGGCATGACTATGTGTGTTTGTGTTATAATAGCGACAGAGCATTTGTGTTACAACAGCGATAGACCATCTGTGTTATAATAGCGATAAACCATTTGTACTATAATAGCAATAGACCATTTGTGCTATAACAGCTACAGACCGTTTGTATTATAATAGCGAAAGACCATTTGTGTTAAAGTGGCAATAGACCAGCCATAGACCATTGGCCATTGCGCTTTTTGTTCACAGGTCTTCTACGCGTGTCTTAATCCAACACAAAACAACCAGCCCAATGATCGATTAAAAAACCAGTTTAGCGTAATTAGTGTGTGCAGGCCATTTAGTACCCATTCTGTGTAGTAAGAAATCTCACTGATTCGAATTTAATGTTTCTCTTATGTCGCAACTTTTGTAACTACATAATGTTTTAGCTGAAACGTTAACAAAATGTGAAGTAATGAAAAGTATTAAAGCGGTCCAGAGGTGTGTGACAGTCCAATCGAATGAATTCAGATCAAGATTTAACCGGAAAACTAAAGACGTAGTGAAAAAAATTAGAGAAATTAGATCATGGATATTGATGAAGCCCTGGTGTTGGTGGGAGGTTATAGACGTTATCATCTGGTGTTGTCTCTGTTACTTTGCATGAGTAGTTTTATGCCGTTCATATTTTATGCTGTAAGCATCGTCTTTTTTGGTAAGTCTTTAAATAGTATTTATTCTATCTTTCTCTTGATGTGTTCTAGAAAACAAATTTGCAATGTTTAATGGTACACTTGAAATTTTAGAACTCTATTACATTCATAAGGTCCATGTGATGGGTTGGTTAAGGTTTGGTTTGGTTTATTAGTGTTTTATGTCCCTCCCAGCGATCTCAGTGCTATATTAGGACTACCCTGCCACATTATACTGAAATATTAAGAGCATTGGTCTGGTAATTCCAATATCCTTGGTTCGAAACTGGCCAGTTGTGATAACCAGAGGATTGATTCAAAACTATGGTCCATTGAGTCTGTCTACGTTCCATTCCAAAAGGGAAATCTTTGCTTTATTACCATTCTACATGCTTGATTGACGATTTTGCTAATGTGGTCTGCAGATATGAAATTTTCTTCCTTCTTTGTTAAGAAATAAGACACTGAAAGCCCTTCTGTCCAAACTACCGTAGCATGTCACATTTGTCCCTTCCAGTTCTCAAAATGATAAAATGGGCTTATACACAGCAGATCAGTCTACATACTAAATTAACGCAACGCAATAAACTAAAATTAAAGGCATTGCGGCTGTGAAAAGTATATTTTCTTGATTGCTATGATAATAATAATTTCAGTTCCGCGCAATCATTCAGAATGAAAGAATAGTTTTGAAACTGTACTGCGTTGCAAGGATTTTGTGAACGAATTTTGTATATAAACGCTTCGTTTTGATATGTAAGCTTGGACACCTCCTCATCATTGTGCCATACCCGAGAACCAAACAAAAGAAGAGACCATACCACTGAATGGTGATGGCACTTACTCAAGCTGTTATATGTATGTGAATCCAAGTGAAAGTAATGACACAAAGCCGTGTACCAGCTGGTACTACGATAGCGATGGGTATAAGACAATGGTCACAGAGGTAATGATACAAATCCGTGTACTAGCTGCTACTGTAAGAGCAATAAGTGTGTGCGCATGGTTACAGAGATGATGATACAAATCCGTGTGCTAGCTTGTAGTATAATAGCGATGGGTATGAGGCCATGTTCACAGAGGTAATAATACAAAGCCCTGTATCAACTGATACTCTAATAGCGCTGGATATCGGACCATAGTTACAAAAGTAATTATAGAAACCCTGTGCAAGCTTAAACTGTTTTAGAGGAGAGTTGATGATTCAAAAGTGACATACCATACTGTAACAATGCATATGAAACCATGTTTACAGCGGTTATCTAAATTTAAACATTGCTAAAATAACGTGAATTGTAGCTATTTGATTTCTAAATCATTGATTGCTAAAACAAAATATGAATTGTGACTATTTGATTTTATTTCAGTTTGATCTAGTGTGTGAGGGGAATTACTTCGCAGAAATGTCACAGATGCTCTCATTATTAGGGTCCATTGTTCCAGATGTTCTGTGTTCACATTTGACCGACAGGTCGATACTACTGTCAATTTATTTCTTAATGAAAAAGAGTATATATGAGCTATATCATGGGGTATGGGTAACAACGTTATCCGAGTTCAGTCACTTGCTAACATAACTCTATTGTATCAGGAATCTCCCTGAAATCCTTCAGCAAATAATTTCCACATTTTAGAGTACTTTTATTTTTATATCGCATTTTGTAATGTTGGTAACGAAACGCACGTTCATTACTACAGATAACTAATATAAAAAACAAAGCTGCATGAAAAATAGGACGCAGGACTCTAGCTTAAAAATCTTGAATCCTAAACAAAATACATTGTTGCTTTCAAAACGTTTACGGAGGAATATTGGCAATTTCAATGGCTTTTATCCCAATTAAACACGTTAATTTTGGAAAACTTGTGCAAACTCTTGATAATTTGAAATTGAATTTTTGGAATTTACCCTTGCCTTGTCGAAACGAGAGGCAAGTGACAAGCACCAATGCTTCGGTGTCTCAAGTTGATATAACTGGAGTACTGTCACTAAGTTCATCGCATTTTATTCTTTGATTTCAAAATGAAGCCTGCATTAGTTAAACTATTGATATTGCTTTGTAAAGAAATGGACGTCGCAGTGTAGCAATATTTATACCACACTCTTAGTAGGTGATACTTGCTGTATGCATGGTTGTAGGTAATACACTTTTATTGTTACACACTTTTCATGAAACAATGGTAAGGCTTTCTACTTGCAACACTGCAAACGTATAATAAAAAGCATAGGTCACATGCAGCCATTCACACAGTAAGTGTCATTCAGGACATTTGAAAATCCTCTTCATCCATGAAACAAGGTGGTTGTTAAACTCGAACAATACAGCAAGACATTTGTTGACCTTTTAGCTGACGCATCAAGTACCGACACCAGTACAAATGGCTCCTGCATTATTCTCATCTAAGAGTCGTAACTTTGCTGATACGTCGGTGACATTTTAGTGGCAGAAATTACTCGTGTTGCTTTTTGTATAAAAGCTTAATTCGTGAACGAGTGCCGATCATTATACCCTTATAGTAACTGGCAAATGCTGATTATATTTGTCGATTAGTTCCAGCGCTAGCGATTCAATACCGATGATTACGGATGAGGCTTCACTATCTATCGTGTTGATTTTTTCTCACTTCACGAAACATCACTAATTAGCTAAGGTTTTAATTCTTACATAGTCTGATCTATAATAGTGAATAGCTTGCCTTTAAGTGATACTTATATGTTTGTCATCTTGATATGTGTGAAAATTGTTCAGTGGTTGGATAAAGTATTTCATGCTGTGAAATAACATATCCTGTGGATGTAGAGTTGTCAAACTTAACATTTATATGGACTAGAATGTTTGTTAGAGTTAGAGTGAAAGTGATGAAACTAGAAACATGGGTTTGCAAATTGTTTGCCAGTTTGAAGATGATAAAACTGGAATCTACATGCTTTTTGTCAGATTGAACATAACAAAAATATACACACATGATCTATATACACACATGGACTATTTGTCAGGTGGAACATGATAAAGCTGGGCACATATGATCTACAAATTGCTTGCCAGATTTAACACGATAAAGCTGGACCCATGTGATCTACAAGCTGTTTGTCAGATTGAGCATGATAAAACTAGAAACACATGGTCTACAAACTGTTTGTCACATTGAACATGATAAAACTGGACATATGTGATCAGCAAAATGTATAGGTTATTTTAAGACAATTGTTGAGTGGATGTTTACGTCATTCCACAAGAGATATTCCATCCTCCGGATAAAGGACAAGAAGAAAAATGCGAAATTGTATTACTAATTGCGAAAGATTTATATTCTTTCATTATTTTTTTTGGGGGGGGGGGGAGTTGGACATATAATGTAAGTGCAATTTATTTTGCTGGCTTCTTTCTCTTAGATTTGGAAGGAAACGCATTCATATGGCAAGTTTGTATGCAACAAGTTTTCTTGCAATTGGATTGGCGGTGTCACCTAATTACATAACCCTGGTTATATTCAGGATTTCAATAGGAATGGCATATTCGGTATGGCAGATCAGAAATTCATAGAAATAAAACTGAATAAGAACTTGCTCTTGGAAAAGATCAAATAGAGAGAGAGAGAGAGAGAGAGAGAGAGAGAGAGAGAGAGAGAGAGAGAGAGAGAGAGAGAGAATGACAACAATACTCTGATTCAGCAATAATGCGTGAATGCCGGAGTAATGTCTGTACTTTGAAGGTGTTGAAAAACTCTTGTGTTAATTGACCTCATTGGAATGTAGGGTTGCATCAGTATTTGTTATTAAAATTTCTTAGAATTACAAACATCAAAAATGGTCTTATCATCTCATTAGTTATTTATACAGCGAAGTAATAACTATAATGAATGTATGCTCTTTATTAAGTACATTATGGAATAATTATTTCATTTATAAAGGAAAATGTTACATAAAGAATAAATATATAGAGATACTGCCGATCTCTGGTTTAATTATGTACCGAAGTGAGTGGCATCACTATGCACAGGTGGAGCTAGAATCTGGTATTATGTAGAGCTAGAGGTAGAATCTGATATCACTTTGTATAGGTAGAGGTAGAATCTGGTATCACGTTATACCGGGAGTGATTGAATCTCGCTTCACCATATACAGGTAGTCATAAAATCTGGTATCACTCTCCTGATTGAAATCTTTGACTCAAATAGAAGAGCCATTGCGGGAATATGCTGTGAATTTGGATGGACACTTGTTTATCTTATGCCGCTACCTCTAGCCTACATTGCTACTAACTGGAGAATATTTGTGCTTATTTGTTCTCTAATACCTCTAATATTCACATCGTATTTTTGGTAAGGTTGCCATATATAAATATCATATAATCTAAAAACTAATCAGTCAACGTTCTTTTAAATATTCCTGATCTACGTTTGAACATTTTAAACATTCTTGATTGATCCTACGATTTAACGACATATGAATTCACAATGAAGCAAATTTATTTTCCAAGAAAGACCATTTCTCTGCAGCACATTTTTATTGTGATTTTTAAGGATTTTACCGGAATCAGCTTCGTGGCTGCTTGCATATAATCACTTTGATGAGGCGGAATTAGTATTAAACCGTATGGCCAGGTGGAATGGTGTAAACATTCCACCGGTACATTTGCGGAGACCATCTGCAAATATGAACCCTCTGAAAACACCTGCTAGAGAAAGTGCAGTTGTACATAAAGCGTTTAAAGCTCAAAAAGGTGCCCAGGATTTTGTGACATTGGAAAATGATAAGATGGTTGGACGTCAACAAGATCAGACAGCATGCAAGCCCCAGAATGAGATTAATGATACCTCTGGTTACAATCAACTTGTTGTTTATCATGAGCTACCAGATACTGTTGAGCGGAATACTCACTTTCTCCTGGGCTACAATGAAAAGGCTTGTTCAGCAAAAGCTGTTCCATTTCCAAAATCAGATAGAAGACGCGTCCCAGTTTTAACACTCATAAAAGATCCGAAGTTGAGAATGCATCTATTAATGTCCACTTTGTTCTGGTAAGATTTAATCAGAAAAATGTAATAAATGGATTATTCAAATACTTATAAGGTTTAAATAAAAAATTTGTTTTGGCAAAATACAACTTCAAAATAACACTAACGCTCAGAAAATTCAAAACTATAACTGAAGCTTGTCTTAACTCGCCTCACAGATACGCTATGAGAGTATCTTCCAAGCATTCGATTCTTAGCAATCATAGTATATAATACTTGAATATGATTATTTCTCCTACGCTATGGACGACACTATAACCTTTCAGCTAGGTGCATAGTAATTGCAATTGCATTTTATACATGTTTGATGTCATTAATATTAAAACACTCAGTTATCAAGAGGTTTAATAATAACGGATTGGATTGAGGTTTTTGTGTACCAAATGGTATTTCCATGTTCTGTATAGCTTCGTCATTCCTTTGCCAAAGAAGTACAATTTCGGGACTGATGCTTTTGTAAACGTATCGTTTAATTGTAATTTCCAAGTCTAGTAAACAATCTCATACGTTTTTGTGTTTTTAAATAGGCATTTGCTTTAAATGTTTTCATTGAGTTCTCAGTGTATATTGAGTAATGTATAATTCCAGGTTTTCTAACTCTGCTGTGTACTACGGTTTAATACTGAACGTCCCAAGCTATGGCAACCGCTTCTTGACTTTTCTATTTTTGGGTCTAACCGAGATACCTGCCTATGTTTTAACCCTATGGGTTGTCAGCAGGTATGGTATAGGCATCAGCGTAGGTACTGTGTACTTTGGGACTAGTTATCGTGAAGAGGACATGGCCTAACGTTTAACCATATGGGTTATCAACAAGTGCGTTATAGATATTAGTACACAGTAATCCATCTAAAATTGATTTGCATGATTTGGTTAGATTAGCTAGATTTCGCTGCTAGAAATACGGTAAATCATTCACGTAACGTGTTCGTACATACCTCACCTGGTGGAGAAAAATACAAATGAAAGTTTGATTCGTCATATGTCTAATTTTAATTTTAGTTGCACAAATCTGTATTAAGTAAAGCTATCTGTATAAATATCCCAAATGAGGTGGAAATATGCGGTTTTCATTCAATTTTTTTACTTTTGACAATTGTGATTACTAAAACGTTTTATGTCGCTTTAAATGGTGTTCAGTTTTAATGTGTTGCTGTATCGCTGATGCATAACAATTTCAACAATTTCAGAGTTTCCAAGAATGACACATCAAAATAAAGTCAAGATTAGCAATAATAATAATAATATTTTTTGAAGATACGGAAGACGATGGCCAATGTCAGCATTTTTTGCGTTAGCGGGTCTTGGACTCATTGTTACAGTCGTTATCCCAAGGAACACGAGTAAGTTTTAAAACTGCTTCTGATATTTCCTCTTATAATTCGATTACTAGCATTATTTTTCTGTGTTATTAGTATTTTAGTACTTACTATGTATTTTGTGTGTGCTTTATAGACTTCATATAATAAGTGGCGTAGTTGGTGGATTTTTTGTGCCATGTGTGTTTCTGACATTCTATATAGATTTTGGTTTTGTGCTTGCTATGTGTTTTCGCATATCATAAAGTATATTAATGACTTGCCTTCCCAAATATAGTAATCCCAAAAAAAAGTATACAGCAAGTTTGGATATAAATTCTACACGGACATTAGTTCAAGTTTTGGTTACAACAACTTCGATTGTTGTAACAGCACGTGATTGGGCATTCACAAACACCTTATGGTTAAGCTTCAGTATGTTCAAAACGCGGCTGCGCGGTTGATATTCGGCTTTAGGAAATTTGATAATGTGAGTGAAGCCCTCCAGAAATCGTATTGGCTACCAGTGCGTTATCGTGTTTAGTAAAAATCGGTGTGCTGTTGGTGTGCTGTTGGCACACATGCGCGACGTGAGGGCGCGCATTATCGTAAATGAAGATAGCATTGAGATGTTACTGAGTATAGGGGACAACTTGGGCACTCAATACGGTGTCAGTATACCGATTAGCGGTAAGGTTTCCATCGATAACCATCAGTTATGAACGCCAGCTTAACCGTATTGTTCCCTCAATATCATGACCGAACCACCACCAAAGCGATCAACTTGCCGAACACAATGATTTGTGTAACGTTCCCCGACGCGCCTATATACGCTCCCACGATCGTCTGCGCGATACATTTGAAACCTCGACGCATCAGCAAAAACCACTCGAGTCCGGTTGCGCTGTCTCCAAGCTCCCTGGCTATGTGCACGTCCCTATTTAACGTGATTTTGACGCCGATGGGCATCATACACAAAACTGGTCGGCGACAACGAAATCCACGCTCGCGAAGGCGATTAATGACTGTTTGACTGGAAATCCACAGTTTGGAATGCCTGGGGTCTCGTTAGCAGTCATTAGAGCAGTGCAAAAACGGTCAGGAAGGTATTGTATGCGAATCCTTCGATCCTGACGAGCGGTCGTCACACGTGGTCGACCGCTCCGAGGTCTGCACCAAGTAGTTCAAGTCTCTTCACATCGTCTTTCCAAACGATATATTGCAGCGCGAGTACAACCAAACCGCCTGGCGACATCTCTTTAGGAGACTCTTACAATTAAAATGCCGATTTCTTGCTCTCATTCCGCTTACGTAAGCCGTGGCATTTTTATTCGTGATTGTTAAAAAAATCATTCGTTCAAACATGTGTCTAGGTTTCAAGAACATTATTTCATTAAGTGTGCTGAAAATGAACATACAATGTAAAAAGGTAAAACTAATCATATGTATAAAAATAAAGACCATACCTTTACAAATAAAAAAAATATTTAACTTTTTTACTATATACTTTCTTTTTTTTTTGGTGAGTATATTTGTACGCCATATATCCTCCATGTGTTTTGTTCCCTGCAGTTTGCTATGGCGAACTCTGATCATATTTTTTGTGTGATTGCATCACATACACAGTACTGATTATTGTGTCATATAATAAATACTTGTTTCGTTGAGAAGTACAAGCGTTATGTTGCATTACCTATTGATCACTTTTACTTATGAAGATCAGTACACTGAAAATCGTGGCGCATAAAAGCTTTGTTTACATTCAGAAATTTAGAATCCCAATTCAAGTTCACATAGAGATTCCCCATACATCAAGCAAATTATTGATTAATATATAAAATCATATATATATCCTGTAATGATTGCAAATAAGGTGATAAATTTGCAAATATCCTAATTATTTTATAAGATACTGAAAAATTAACACCGGATTAGCTATACACCTGGAGAAATGATAAAATTCATTTGTGGTTACACATGTGAAAATAATTACTTGCTGTGTTTCGTTCAATTGTGATTAGGTGATGGCAGGCTTGCGATTATGTGCCTTGTTCTACTTTCTCACTTTGCTATCAGTGCATCGTTTGCACTTATGGTATTGTATGTCAGAGAACTCTTTCCAACAAATGTCAGGTAATCAATCAGTTTTTATGCTATTTTGTAATGCTTTGAAATTATATTGAAGATGGCGCTATCTAGAGTGCTGCATTCTTTGCAATATCCAGTAAATGGAAACTGCTGTTATTGTTACAAAGGTATTTAGAAACTAGCGTGATAGTATTAATATGAGCAGCAGGCGTGTGCCATTAAAATAAATAAACGTCAAGCGTTGTTGTTAAACTCAGTTGGCTACAGAGCGTTACAGAGCAATTCATTAAAGTAGTTCCCCTCCTTCAAAAGTACTATTTTCTCGAAATTCCCAGTTAAGTTCCCAATTAAGTTTTCATGCTATACTTTGAAATTAAAAAAATATTGACTTGCAACCCACTGAACAAGATCAACTTCTCAATCGAGACCGAAATTTAACTTGTAAGCGCCTTAGCTGAGCCAATGCACTGTGTTAAGCCATCAACCTCGGGATTTATATATATATATATATATATATATATATATATATATATATATATATATATATATATATATATATATATATATATATATATATATATATATATATATATATATATATAGTAATGTCATGTTGCAGGGCTTTCGGTCTGGGTTTGACTGCTGTTGGTGCTAGTTTTGGTCATATCATAGCAGCATTCATTGCATACATTGTAAGTAAAATTACCACATTATTACATTACCACTTCAATTTCAACACATAAATAAAGAAACGCCTTTAGGTAGACTTATAGAAAGATGTCGAAAAAAACTGGGTGGATTTTATATTGATAATAAATTTTGAAATGATAATAACTATACATTTAGATTATTTATTATTTAGATATTATCTTGCCTATCGACCTATTGGCGATTTACTACAAATATTAGAACGTGGTGCCTTCAAACAAACAGTCTTTTCATTTATAAGTCAACAGATTATTAATGTTAGTGATTTTACATATACCTGGTAAAACACATATAAAAGTACAGATATTTTTCGTGTGAGCAGGGTAAGCTTGAACCTAAGTTGCCGAATGTTATATTTGGGATCATCGCACTGGTAGCCGTTTTTGGTGCTATACCACTTCCCGAGACAAAGAACAAACCATTGCCACTGAACCTTGATGAACTTTATGAAGTGTATTACTCAAAGACAAGAAGAAAAAACAACACACGGGATCATACTGGCTAACAAAACAAAATAATTTAAAGTGAATGGAAACAAATATTATAAAGTAATTAAAGGGTCTAAGTCAAAGCATTTGTGCGGAAATACTGCACCTAGTTTTAATCAATCTAGACCTTATCTGAATCCAACTTTCTTTCTTCTGTTTTTTTCTTTGTTCCTTCTCAAATTTCAAATTTTAACATTAGAGAAATTAGAAGCTATAAAAATAGATTTTGATGTTAATGGACATAGTGTAGGGTTGACCTTTGGATCGATTTTGTGGGCATAAGCACGATTTTCAGAGTCTTTTATAAGCATTGTGTATGCAATGAAAAGTTACAACTACCGCTTGCTGAGCTGCATATTTATTTCATATAACAATGAACTTTTTGCAAAAGAAATCCCAACTGTGTGGAAAAAACTCCAACTAATTCACAATTGTTTTATCCACCTCAGAAATGAACAACGGTGCTGTATTCAATTTTTCCAGTTCTAAGGACTGTTGACAGTTGTGATGCAAATAATTTCTCTAAATATTATGGCTATTCTCTGCTGTAGTGTACACAATTCCTATAACAACAAGGATTGCCCCAGATGTAATGTATACAATTTCTCTCAACATAAGGAATGTTCCCAGTTGTAGTACACAATTTCTTTAATATATAAACTCTATCCGCTATGATGTACAAAATTTCTGTAACAATAAGAACTGTTTACGGTTGTGATATACCCAGTTTCCCTAACAATAAGGACTGTTCCCAGTTGTGGTGTACATGATTTCTGTATCTATAAGTGCTGTTTCGGACTGTGATATACACAGTTTCTCTTAAAATGAAGTTTCTATGCATGAAGATACAATGAAAAACAATCAGTTCTTCATTAGAGAACGCCACGTCTACTTTTGCGTGGCATAAAATAAAATGGACGTCAGTGACAAAAAGTAACAAAATTGTCTTTTCCTTTTGCGTCACTTATTCCTTTTCATTTTATGTATCGTTTTCAACACCGCTCAGCTACCAAAGTGGTAAACAACCATAAAGAGGATGAAAAATGAAAGAAATCGTAGAAAAAATGCAAAATAGCTTTAACTCAAGACATTATTTTTAAAACTTCAAAAAGTTCTAAAATAGCTCTGGGTTATTAAAATACGAATGATGTTTGGTGCAAAGAAGATTTTAAATGAAATCTCTTTGTCACTTTTTTAAATTTTTTACTCGTATTTTTGCAGTTGAGACACAAGATTTTTGAGAATTTTATTGAGAACGTCTAAAGTAGAACTGTCTTATGGCATCCAAGATAAGTAACTAAAGAGGGTCACGGTTAGCTCAGTCGGTAGAGCGTTGATCCTGTAATCCATGGTCCGTGGTTCGAATCTGGCCAGGGGTGGAAAGCGGGGGATTGACCTTCGCCCAAATTGCGTCAGCTAAATAACTGCACAGGATTATTCACCACCATTCAGAGCACAAATGAGTCTTCCGGCCATCCCTTTTAAAAAAAGATAAGTAACTAATCAAACTTGTCCTTACCACGAAGACCTACTAGTGTTATCTACTAGTAACGATAAAAAAACTATTAGCAGGCTACTAATAAAAATTAATAATTGTCTTTTGTCCGTTTTATAAATACACTAAAAGTGCGAATTCTTTAGCTAAGTCAGTGTCAGGACATTGATATCCACTCCGCTTATTCATTAAATTAGACACGTATTCCGAAGTTATTGAAAATCTGGAGATCAAGAAGAACAAAGCACGGGTAATTTCTGTAAGTGCTCACAAATTAATGAAACATGTTACACGATAAAATAACTTTACATCTTTTTCTATAATTTTCTATAATTTTCACGTTCCAAGACCAGAAGATTTGTGTAGAATACGTTTATCAACTTCTTGCGCAAGAATAGGGGCTTGTTCAGAAGTTTACATCATATGGCCTATTGAAACCTTAGTATTCGAAAAGTAAAATAGAAAATGAACTTAATACGCAAGGTTGCTAATGCCAACACAGTTTACCTTCTCTTCTTGAATATTTCAATATTTTGGCTAAAACTATCATTTTCATATATAACATTTTCCTGTATTACAGACATAGAGAACTTACAAATATGGCTCCGGTTAAAAATCAAATCGGTTGCCCATATATTAACACTGTTTAGATAAAGCAAGTCTTAGTCGTATTATATGTGTGCTTCAGTGTTGATACTCATTTTGTGCATTTTATGAATATCGTTTTAATTCATTTATGAACCATATAATGTCATCAAGAGCTATGAAGCTGTAATGTATGCACTGTAATGTGTACAGGTTCAATTATTTCATGTTAAGATCCACGTCATAGAGAACCTAGTGTGATAAGATGATATAATGAAAACTGTAGTTTAATTAAGTAAAGATAAACATTAAAAATCCTGTTGGTATAGATATCGATGAAGCTCATGGAGAGCTTGGAGGGTAAAGGCATTACCAGCCGTTAATGTTTGCATTACTTTAATCAGTAGTTTTTACCGATCACCCTTCACAGTATAAGTATAGTCTTTATCTGAAAATCATGGACATTGCACGTGGAACGGCAGTAGCATGGTGACTGACAGATACCGAACGGTAACCACGCACAGCTGTAATCACCGATCTTCCCCGATCAGTCCACCCACTTGTGTGGTTTTATAATTATAGTAAGCCCCGAACCGAGGCTTTAAGACTGGAAGAGGGTCTATAGCTTTGGGTGTTTTCCCTCTCTTACCATGCTATTCCTACATTAATCATCCATTTCCTACGACATATATAACCTAACAAAATGGTTACTTGCAAGTTAGTTAGTAAGTTAGTTATTTGATTGGTTTCACGACACCGCCAACCTGTTACAGGTCATATTGTGTCATTCCTGGTACTTGCAAGTCATTTTACATTGATCTCAACCCAGTTTCAAGGTCATCTTGGCCGCCATCTGGTATACTTGGAAACTTGCCCTCCATTATGCCTCGCTTGTAGATAAGCTCAGATAGCGGTAGAGAAGACGTTGTCTGCGTTTATAAAATGTGCCGCTGTAGAATAATTCCAATAATATTTTTTCCAAAAATAGTTACTTATTTTCAGTTACTGTAGCGTGTGTATTCATAATCATCCATCAAAACTAATGAATGGGGTAGCAATATAACACGCTTTGAAGTGGTGTTGCAATATATATACATAAAGAAATTAGCCAACGTTTTTCCAGAATTCCTGATATTTAATTTTAAGTAATTAAATCATTCTTGATTTGATCCCACGACTCAATGCCAAAGACAAAAGGATTCTTTAAGAAAGCACATTTCTATGCAACAAATTTTTGTTGTGGTTTTAAAGGATTTTACCGGAATCAGCTGCGTTGCTGCTGGCATATAATTACTTTGATAAGGCGCAGTCAGTACTACATCGTATGGCGAGGTGAATCGTGCCGCACAGAAAAATAAAGAGCGATTAAGAATGAAAATGGCGCCGAGGGTTTTGTGATACTGATAAAAATGACAAGGTGATGGGACGCAAACAACATCAGACAGCATGCAGTCCCCAGGTGGAGAGAAATGATACCTCTGTTTGCAACCAACTTGTTTCTCATGATGGATTACCAGAAAGTGTTGAGCATAATACTATCTTTATACTGGACCACAATATAAAAAAACCTGTTCTTCAAAATCAGAAAGCAGACACGTTCCAATTCCCAATTTTGAATTTGTTTTGGTAAGATTTAATCAGACAAAATGGAATATATCTAAATGTTTATAATTCCAATACGTATAAGGTTTAATTCTAAAAATGTTCTTTTTCAAAAATACAACATCAAAATAACACTAACGCTCAGAAAAGCCAAGAGTATCACTGAAAATTGTCTAAACTCAAAAGATTATTGAACATTTTCCACTTAATATGATATGTGTGGGAAGTGGCGTTGGAGTTCCCACCTCATATATGCGCTAAGGGACTATGGTCCAAGGATTCTGTTCTTAGCAATTACACAACGATAACACAACACTTCAGTTAGATCAATAATAATTGCAACTGCATTTTATCCATGTTTGATACTATTGATATAAATACCTTTAATACTTACAGATCATGTTGTGGCTTTTGTATACCAAGTGATATTTCTTGTCTTCTGCATACCTTCGTCATTTCTTTGCCGAATAATGTCAGTCTCGGCATTGGTACTTTTTGTATCGTATCACTTAATCGTGATATCCAGTTAAACATTAGCTTTAAAACTGGAAATTTCATTTAGTTTCGAGTGTATACTGAATAATGTTCATTTGCAGTTTTTCTAACTGTGTTACACACAGCGGTTTAATTCTGAACACCCCAAGCTCTGGCAACCACTTCCTGACGTATCTGTTCATGGGTCTAGCTGAGATACCTGTCTATGTTTTACGAAGAATTCCTCAATTTTTTCATGCGGTTTCCACAGTGGCTAAGGCTAGAAGAACGAAACTTGACCCGCTTATAGCTAACCATATAATCTTAGATCACACCGAAAATTTTGACGTCTTGAATTTTTCAAAGCTAAATGTTTCATAAGTGGTCGTATTTACAGGTTTTGGACAAGATACGTCATAAGACTGCTTTTTTGCAGGTAACATCATGATAACTTGGAAGAATAAGCATGAGAGATAAAAATATAATTTTGAAATATTCTAGCACCCTCTAACACTCGCCCACATCGGCCAGCACATGGCATCAAGGTGCCTGTCTAATGCTAAGCCAATCTAGGTACATTACATTAACCTTTTGGATCCTACATAGCTTGAGCGGCTTTCGCGTCACAATGCTTAATACTTCAACAACAAATATATACGCTGGCTAAGCTTTATGCATAATAATGGCGGCTTTTTAAAATTTTCTGCGTCAAACAGAATAATGTTTACGTCATAATTTAATCAAAATTTACTTTCCGGTTTAGCCCAGGTGGTCTATGGCCTCATGGGATATAGCCATGATCTGGACTATGCCGACCGTCTGTCGGCCTGTCTGTAAACACTGTAAACTTTACTTTTAGGGCTATTTTTGCTTCAGTCTGCATCGAATAAAAGTTTACCGAAATGTAATTCACTGGGTGGTTGGGGGATAAGGTGCAGATATTAATAAAGTTTTGTGATTCGATTTTTTCACCAATTTGACGCTTTTTTTAAAGTGACCTCATCCAACAATTTTTTGAAAATATTATTTGAACTTTTGCACGAGGATAATCAATGTTCTGTTAATCAGGCTACACCAAGAGCGTACAGTCTTTTCAAATATGATTCATAAAGTTTCACCAAGTCTTAAGAAGGGAACGCGGACCACGAATGGGTAGGTGTTGGATGACGCCAACATATATGACGCATGTTGGGACAGATGTGTCTAATTTCACAAAAAAAGACGACCAGTAAAGCCTATTCGTAGTGATCACTTTTTACACCTCACCACTTTGGACATCAACCCGTCTCTAAAATTTGATTATATGCCACTGCTCTTGCAATTTTCATTATATCACAATAAAATTTCATGCATGGTCCACTCATGTGCATGTATAATTTGTTTTGTTTACTTCTGGAGGCGGGCATGCTATTGCTTTACTTGGATAATTAAGTAATTTTCCGCAGTGGTGCGAAGCGAATTCGCGTTTATTAAAAACGTCTCCCAACAAATTCTTTAAATTTGTCATGAGGATATTATGGTCAGGAATTTAATAATAACACAATTTATATTTTCGAATATTTAGTCATGCAACTTGATATATTCTTAGCAAATGTCTATATTTTTAAACTTTCATGATTTTGGTGTTGTGTTCCCATGTGTGCATTTCGCTACTGGGTAGCAAAATCGGTCAAGTTAACGATTACTTTTAACTATGAACATAAGTACAGTGAAATTCGTGCGGCATGAAAGCTTTTCTTTGTATTTAGAAACGTAGAATCAAAATTCATTTTCACATAGTCATCCACCACACTTCAAACCGGATCAGCAGCAATACACTTAGGGAAATGATAGAATCTATTTATGATCGTAAATGTAAAATAAGTAATTGCTGTGTCATTAGGTGAAGGCAGACTTGCGATTATATGCCTTGTTCTACTTTCTCGCTTTGCTGTCAGTGAGTTGTCTGCACGTATGGTATTATATGTCAGACAGCTCTTCCTGACAAATGTCAGGTAATCAATTACCTCTTATGTTGTGCAGGAATTGTTTATATTTGCTTGTTTATTTGGTGTTTGACGTCCCATTCAGCAACCACGATGGTTATATTAAGACGGACTTGCTAAAGGAACAACAGAAAAAAGAATGAAAAAGGAAGAAATATTATAAGCAGAGCAGTGAGCAGAACAGAAGGCAATGGGTCTATTCTTAAGATACCCCAACCCACGGGGGTGACTGTTTATGAAGTTATATTTAAAGCAGCACGATCTACAGTGTCTTCATTCTGTAAAGAAATACTGGAAAAAACTATAAATGATGCACTACAGACTATATGGAAACTATGGAAACTAATTACATATATATTTAGCCATTAGAGTTACAGCCTTTGTATGAGCAGCAGCATGTGAAATAAATAAACTCCTCGCGTCTGTTACAGAGCATTGCAGAACAACTATTACAAAACTAGTTCCCATAATTAAAAGTACTGTTTTCCAAGAATTCCAAGTATCTCTGTGTAGCAATAATACACTGTTAACCGAACTGCCGTAGAGGATGTCTCGTGGATAACATGGATCAGGCTGGTAACGCGGGATTTGAAGTTAGCTACGTTGAGAAACAACAAGATTGAAGAAATAATAAGTGTTCTGCTTGCGATGTGAAAAATTAAGAAATAGAGAAAGATGAGCCAGAAAGAAAAAAATTCGATTAGTCGCCTTCTACGACAAATGCGAAACAGAAAGCAGTGGGACTGTTCATAGGATTCGCCCAAACAAGAGAACTTCTCAACCGAGACCGAATTTTAACTTCTCAAACGAGACCGAATTTTACCTTCAGGAGGAAGAAATGTTGCATACAAAAAAATCTGCCTTCTAGTTAGACATGATGACAAACCTGTACATATTCTGGAATCGGCCGTGAACTTTAAAAAGTTCTTATGTGCAGAATGATATTAAGTTGACATTTGGCAAGGCAATGCCAACTACACCCAGTTTATATATATATATATATATATATATATATATATATATATATATATATATATATATATATATATATATATATATATATATATATATATATATATATCTTTATATATATATATATTAATAATTTATTTTAAATTATCCAACTAGAGTAATAGTTGAGAAACAAATGGCATAAGACAAAGGAGAACGATAGTAGACTACCACTTTTTTAAACACAGCCATTTGTATAATCTTAACTTCTTTGAACAACTCAGCCCATTACCAGTTCGGCCCATCACGAAAGACGGCTCGGCCCAAGTTTTGGGCAACTCGGACCATTCATGAAAGACGACTCGGTCGATACCTCCAACTCGAAATCACCAAAACACTTTCTCCAAATATATATATGTGTTTTGGTGTGCCTTTTAAGGAAGAGGTATCAGACTACTTTGTCGATTATGCATGTATTATAATAAAAGATTAATTCCAATTGTGAATGACATTATGAGATTATTAAACAGAAAAGCAAATTTTTTTACCATTATATACATTCATTTTAAAATCGCCATCACAGCAAATCCGTATTTGGCAATGCAACTCAGTCGAGAGCAGGAGAAACTGAAGTTGTGTTTAATAATACAGGAGTATTACCGCCTTTCATAATCCCATGTAACAAATATCACCAGTCTTTCCTGGTTTAATTAAAAGAACATTAAAAGCCATAACTGTCACAAAAGTGCTGCTAGTTCTAACAAAATCAATGGCAAAAATTCAAATGGTAAATAGTAAAATAGCACATAAAAACCTGGCCGAATGTTGCGCTCACGAAGACGTCGCAACACGGTCTTTATGATTCGAGGGTTGTGTCTACCATGCGTAACAGCTGCTGTAGCCACAGCACTTTAAAATCTATTGCGGAGGTGTAGCAATTGAATTTCACGATCCTGACGCGCGGTCGTTACTCGCGGCTGGCCTGGTCTGGGGCTATCGCGCATCGATTGGATTTCCTCGTGACGTCTTAGGAGACGAAGAATTCTTGATCTGCTAGCACCAAACTGTCTGGTCACCGCTGCACTCGAAGCACCACTCATCAACACCCCTATAAACTGTAACCTCTCGTTTATGGAAAGTCGCGGCATCTAACTTCTGCGTTGAATACAAACCTTTTTAACTTCGTTGCTTTTCTCTTTTTCCACAGTGCACAGAAATATTGTTTTTAAAGTCATAGTCCCCGTCCGTCAGGTCAGAGAGCCTCAAATTGCATATACCACTATTAACTCAGAATTCACACACTGATACCGCCAGACACAAAGGTGTAGCCAGGCAATGAAGCGTGACCTTAGCTTAATAAATTGCACTTATAACTTAACAAATTAAAAAAATAAAAATGCATTTGTTTGTTGCGTTTTTTAAGTCCCTCAGTACTAAAGGACAGTAAAAACAAAACAGTGAAAAAAATCATGCAGTAATATGTAGCTATTTTATTGTTTTTTAAATTGACAGCGCTGTAAGTCCTTCTCTGAGTACACGATTTTGTTTTCTTGAACACCGGCTGTAACTGCCGCCAATGAACAAAATGCCTTGCTCCTTTCAAAAATACGCCATACAAATTTGGACCTGAAGACATTTGAAATGTTTAGTAACGCGTGTGGGCACCTCGCGCATTTATAAGGGCATTTATCCGACTTAGTATCGTGGTGTGATGAGCCTGTTGATACGTCACTGTGGTATCCGATGGCATTCCTCGATCAAAGTTTGGCGCAGTGCTGCGTGCGTTTGGTGTTGCGCCACAGGCACGCGAATTTTTTGGTCGAGGATATCCCACAAGTGTTCGATGGGATTCATGTCAGACGAGTAAGGCTGCCACTGTAGAAGAGTAGTATAAAAATGGGGGTTCTGGCCCACTTTGTGACGTCATACTGTCTGGGCCGGAAGTGACGTCATAGGTGTAATCATGGCAACGAAGTGTTGTGAAGGCAACGCAGGATTTTGGTTGAAATAATGCACAACTTCCTCTTCTAACACATTGTTTAGGTATCGCTGAGTCGTAAGAGTGCCGACGATGATTAGAAGCCATGATTTCTATCCGAACTTTATCGTTCCTCACACCATGTTACTACCACCTCCAAATCCGTCGATCTCGCGCACATATGCATGGTGATATCGTTCCCCTAATCGTCGGTATACGCATATGGACTGTGTTGGATAACCATAGAGAGCGTGTAAGGCGTCAGTGGGCACAAAACCACTCAGGCAGACTTTGGCAACGTCACAATTGGACCCGCGTTGTGTATAGTGATGAGTCATGTTTCCTGCTATTCCGCAACGCGTATACCGACGATTAGGTGAACGATAGCCTTTTCCACTCAAATATTGCAAGCAATTCAAATTCAAATGCATACAAAATAATTTAAGTTAGTTAGTTAGTTATTTGATTGGACTGCATTTGAATCCAACTTTCTTTTTCCCGTGTAGTTTTTTTGTTCGTTCTCGAATTTCAAATTTCCATTTGCGAGAAATTTAGAAGCTTTAAAATTTATATGTAAATAGACAGAGTGTTCTGTTGCCCATTTCATGCATAAGCACGATTTTTATAGTCTTTTATTAGCAATATGTTTGCAATGAAAAGTTACAACTACCTCTTGCATAGCTACTTAATTCAACTCAAATAACAAGGTGTCTCTTAAAAGAAAAAGAAACACCAATTAATTCGCACTTGGTTTATGCGTCCTAAAAATAAACAAGTATGCTGCATTCATTTTCTCCAACTCTAAGGACTGTTCACAGCTGTGATGCAAATAATGCATAAGGGCTGTTCTATGCTGTGATGTACACATTTTCTCTAACTATAATGCTTGTCCCAAGCTGTGACGTACATAATTTCTCTAAATATAAGGACTGTTAGCACCTGTGGCGTGCACAGTTTCACTGTTCCCAGCTGTTAATTTTACGACTGTTTCTATAAGCGAGTTCACAATGAAAAGGCATAAAATCTTCGATACAGCTCGCCTCGCCTACTTTCATGTGGTATAAAATAGAACGGACATCAATGAGGAAAATTAACAAAATTTCCTTTCCTATGAACAAATGTTTTCTTCAGTCACTTTGCCCTAAACATTTTATGTATAATTTTCAAGACCGATCACCTACTGAAAAGGGAAATACCATAAAGATAAAGAAATAACTCGCCGCGATGTTCCAGAATAGCGCATAGAATTGCAAACTGGCTTATTTTTTGCAATATGTCCAATATATGCCCCTTATGTATTTTATATGAAAATACAAAAATCCAGCTCGGGGGTAGTAACAACTTTGGATTAAACACACAATTCTTATAAAAATTTTATACAGCACGGTAACATCGTCATGGTTTCTTCTATGAACAGAAGTTGAAATTAACTCCACGATATAACCTAATTACAACATGGGTGCTCCCAATAACATACGCAAAAATTCTGCAAACCAACTGGGTAAAAATGAAAGATATAGTAGAAAAATCGGAAAAAAATTTTACCCAAGACATACAATCAAAAGAGGACGAGACTATTTCAGAAAAGTTTTTAAAAAAGCATGGCTCTGCGATGAAAAGCATATGGATTTTTAAATGAAATCTCTTCATCACTTTTTTTATTATGCTCGGATTGTTTGTAGTCGAGATACAGAAGTTTTGCGCATTTTATTCGGAACACCCAAAGTATGATCTGGCTTATGGCATCTATGATAAGTAACTAATCGAACTTGCCCTTACCGCGAAGACCTCGAGTGTATGAGTGTTATCTGTTAGTCACGATAAAATCTATTACCAGGCTACTAATAAAATTTAACTATTGTCCTTTGTCCGTTGTATAAATACATTAAGTGCGAATAATACTTGAGTTAAGTCAGTGTCAGGACATTGATATCCACTCCACTTTTTGGTTAAACTGGACACGTATTCAGAAGTTATTGAAATTTGGGGACCAAGATGAGATAAAGCATGGACATTTTCTGTAAGTGCTCACAAACAAATAAAACATGTTGCACAATAAGATACCTTTACCTCTTAACAGAGATGAAATTATAATTTTGTTCCACAATTTTCACGTCCCAAGCCCAGAAGATTTGTTTTGTTTGCTTCTTGTGTAAGAAGCTGCTTGTTAATCAGCTTCTTAAGCAAGAATAAAGAGTTAAAGTGTACGTGACATGGTCTATCAAAACCTGAGTAATCGATAGCAAAATAGAAAATGAACTTTCTACGCAAGGTTTCTAATGTCAACATGATTTTACTCCCCAATTTCATTCTTGTTCTTGGGTATTTCAAAATATTGGCTTAAAGTGTCATTTTTATACATAAAACTTTCCTATAATATAAAGATCTTATAAATATTGTCCCAATTAAAGATTGCTGCCCATATATTAACATTGTTTAGATAAACTAAGTCTAAGTCGTATTATGTATTTGCTTCAGTGCTGATACTCGCTCTGTGCATTTTATGAATATCGGGTTTAATTCATTTATTAACTATATAATGTCAGCAGGATTTATGAAGTTGTATGAATGTAACGTTGGCAGTTTCACTTATTTGATGATTAGATCTATGTCGCAGAAAACCTAGCATGATATGAGACAATTTAATTAAAACTGTAGTTCAATTAAGTAAAAATAAACGTAAAAACCCCTCCTATTATGGATATCGATGTAGCTCTTGGACAGGTCGGAGGATACAGGCGATATCAGCTGTTAATGTTTGCGTTACTTTCAATCAGTAGTTTTGTACCGATCACCTTTCACAGCATAAGCATCGTCTTTATCGGTGAGTAATTGATAGTACACGCAGAGTGGAAATAGTAGTATATTGACTGGAAGATAACACGGTAAATACGCACCGCTCTTCCTGGGATCAGTCCCCCGGCTCGTGTGGTTTTATCCTTATGCTTAACCCCGAACCTAGGCATTAGGGTTGGAAGAGGACTATAGCTTTGGGTATCGTCCGTCGCTCACTGTGTTATTCCAACATTGATAACCCATTTCCTGCAGATAACCAGATAACCTAGAGGAATGATTAGGTGAAAGTCATTTTATTCTGATGTCAACCCAATTTCAAGGTCACCCTGGCCGCCATTCGGTATGCTTAGGGACTGTGTTCTCTACAATGGGTTGTTGGTGGATAAACTCAGATAGCCGTGTTAGCAAACATTGAAAAAATGTGCCCGCTGTGGAATAATTTGATAATACCAGCTCACACAAACAGTTATGAATATCGATGTTTCTACTAGCAAGGGCACTAATTTATTTGTATGAAGCTTTCTGCGTTAACCCTATTGAAGGACTTTCATAAATTTGAGAATATTTGTAGTTGTGAATAATGGACGTGGGAAATTTTGTATGCAGGTAAAAGCTGTGACAACTTACTTCTCCAAAAATATATTTCATCGCCAAGACAAGAAATAAAATACATTTCTATTTGTCGAGATTAATATACATTTATGGTATAATGATTAGGTGTTTCCTGTTCTATAATAGCATGTGTATTCATAATCATTTATGAAAACTAATGAAAGAAGCAGTAATATAACACACTTTTAGTGGTACTTCAACATACACCTATTTCGAAAAGTAGACTTTCAACAAAAACTTTTACATGTAAAGGCCATGTCACTTAATCTGTGATACAAACTTGCTTAGATCGTTGGTATCTTTTACCGGCAAGGTCTTGCAATTAATTCCCAATACAAACTTGCTAAGATTCGTTCGTACCTTTTACAGACAAGGTCTTACCACTTAATAGGGATGGCGGTTTTCACCGGTGCAGCGGTGCACCGCGGATTTTACTGTGAACCGCGGTTCGCGGCTCAACATTAAAAAAACCTTTTTTCTGGCAAATATGTTGTGTTTATTTTTTTACAATTTACACATCATATTCGTTGAGCATCCCAAGGCTGCATAAGCAGCAACATTTTCGACTGCCATAGCATTGTGTTTTAGTTTCAGAAATGCAAAACGTGGACAATTATGAAATGAATGGATAGTTATTACAAGTGCTTTTAGAAATTGGATATACTGAACAAGAACAACTAGAGCAGTGTGCATAGCCCACATATTCCCCACAGGTCCCCATCAGTTAAACACGGCCATCAACAGTCAATCAAGAGCTGAAATTTTCCAAGTCCAGTTGGTGCATTTATCTTGAACAAACCTGGCCCATTTACAATCAAGATCTATGATTGTTTCCATAGAAGCTACATACCAAGATTCATGAAAATCCTTGCAGGAGTTTTTAAGTTATCATGTTCACAAGCTGTTGATGACAGACCGACACGCGGTCGATCGCATATATTCCCCTTGTAAGGCGGGCACATGGAACCTTCATTTATAGACAACAAACAAGTTAAGTCGCCAATTTCGAAATACTTTGGTGTTAAAGTCGTTGATGGAAAACAAGCAAAAGCTACAGTTGTATGCAAAACGCGTCTAGCAGAAACTAAGATCGGTGGTGACACAAGTAATTTACTTATTCACCTAAAACGACACCACGCCCATGTTACATTCAGAATGTTCGAGCGCGACTAGAGAGAAACTGAAAGAAACAAAAGGCAAAGCCGAAAAGAAACCGGTACAGCAAACGTTAGCAAACATGCTACAGAGCAAGCTTCCGCCACTCAAATTACAGAGAAGATTGCAACATTCATGTACCGTATTCGGCGTATTGTTTCATTTTTCCATCGTAGTGCCATTGCCTCCCAGTGTTTAGAAGAAAAAGCTGCCACGACTATCCGCAGATAACGTCGACATGCTCATTTTCCTTAAAAAGAACATAGTTTAGAAAACTGTCTGACATGAACTTCTGGACAGATTAATTTTATTCAAGTTCTGATTTTTTCTAGAAATGTGATCATAATGAAACAAATTCCTTTGTAATTTTCATCAAGGTTTTGTTCGACCTAATTCAACTGATTTAATGTTTAAATTTACTTTGATCTCTATTTGTTATTAAACAATAAAAATAAATTCCGTATGGTTAATAAAGGATAGTCAACTTAAACAGGTGCTTGGTTATTTAGAGTTATTATTAATTGGCAAAAAACCGCGGTTCGAACCGGTTCACAAATGCTCGCGGTTCCCATCCCTACCACTTAATATGCAATGCAAACTCGCTAAGTTTCCTGAGAGGCAGCCTAGTGATCATTGATGTCTATGGAACGTACTGTTACTTTTCTGAAGCTCTGCAATACATTTTAAACTGCAATACAATGCTTCTTTACAAAAATATTTTCATCACAACCACGCATACCAAACTGTCATAACAGTTATGTTTAATAATCTTATTACAATTGCTACGTGCGTAACAAATTCAAACAATGTACTTTGTTAAAATTAATCTTATAGTTTCCAATCAAATCTATAATTTTAAAAGTGCTTTGAAACCTCTAGGAATGAGGTTAACCCATTCCCATGTTTACATTATTGAGTAGATATAGAAGCACGTGGTATTTTCTTTTAACGTTTTGAGTGGGAGTAAATATTACAATTTATGGTCATTGTCTTTAGCAAACCACAACAAAGTAGCAAGACTAAACACAAGTAGTGCGCGTAAATTGGTCGTCTAAGTTAATGCGTATATTTGGCATTTCAGGATGGACACCTCCTCACCATTGCACGATACCAGAGAACCAAACAAAAGAAGAAACGATACCTCTTAATGAAGATGGTACATATTCAAGTTGCCATATGTACGTCAACAGCTGTGAAAGCAATGACACCAAACCCTGCACTAGCTGGTACTATTATAGTGATGGATATGAGACCATGGTTACAGAGGTAATGATACAAAGCCCTGAACAAGTTGGCGCTGGTGTAATGATGAATACGAAACTATGATTTCAGAGATGATACAAATTGAAATGAACAAATTCAGAGACTTCGTTTATAAAAAACACTTATCTTATAAATGTTTTGAATCAATACACAGCACGCCTTTCTAAAGCGTGGATATATTTTGCACAGGCACAGCTATTGATTAACAATTACAGAGTTATGCGGATCTTACGTTTATTAAGTTATAGTTACGCCAAGTTATGCACGACCGTGCGCAAAATCTTCAGCCTATGGACAGGAAAAGGATAAGGTATTGTCTCCAATTTATGCGCCCGCGCCTTTTTGTACAGAAGTTCATTATGAAACAAATTGATTGCAGGAGAGACGTGAAACAATAAAATATAAATTTTGTTTATTTCTTTTTCATTTTATTTTCAGTTTGACCTGGTTTGCGAGGGGAATTACTTAGCGGATATGTCACAAATATTGCTAATGGCAGGATGCATTGTTGCAGACACTGTATGTTCATACTTCACGGACAGGTTGGCCAATCCATTATTCGCCCCCTTCCCTAAATGGTCTCCGGTAATCTGGATCCTGTGCGGTTGGGACGGTGCCTTCGTCGATGGATTGCTACTCTGTGGCTCAATATCAAAGTTACAAATGATGGGCATGGCTGCTTTGTCTTGGATTCGGGCACATATATCAGGCCTGCGAACGAACCGCGTAGCCTTCTGTTCGCATCACGCTGGCTTATTTTTAAGACGTTCTTGTGAATGTGGGTTAGCGAAGCTTTGTATGCAGTCAAAGAACGTAAAATGCACTTATCTTTTCTGTATAAGGGAGTGCATTGTGTGCAAAAGATCTTTCTTTGACATTTTGCTTCCATATCATTTCCGTTCAATCGAATTTATTTTTCTACTTTTTTCTGTCATATGACTGACACTCTTTTCATAAATCACATAAATCAAATCAAATTTTCCCTCACATTTTAACTACGGATTTTTTGATTACCCAATGTTTTAATTACTGGGCTAACTAAAAGCATTTAATAATATATTATACCGCTTGTTTAATTATATGATTGCTTAAAATCGCACCATTGTTTTTATCTGATAAAGACTTTTATAGATTTGGAAGGAAACGTATTCATATGGCCACACAGTATATGACATGCCTGCTTGGTCTCGGAGTGGCTTTCTCACCAAACTACATCGCAATGGTTATATTAAGAATTATAGTAGGAATGATCACTGTGGTATGTTTATTTATGTGTTTGAACTATTAATTCGATTTTATACACAGATAAAATATTGTTACAAGGCTTTTGGTTCTGTTCCAAGAAAAGGGGTTTAATACTAAATCGAGATAACGGTATGGTTTCAACAGTCTCGTAATATCGCTCATTTCTGGTTAAAGATTGGGATGATACGCAAAGAAAGAGTATAAGAAAGAAAAACATCACAAGTGTGTTCTTTGCACAGGTAGTGTTAAATTCTGGTTTGACACTAATGACGGAATTCTTTGACTCAAAGAGAAGAACGTTCGCTGGAATAGGGCTGGAGTTTGGTTGGATTGTGGTGTACTTTGTACCTCTGCCTATGGCATATTTTGTGACGGATTGGAGAATGTTTATATTTATTGGGGCTTTAATACCGCTGATTTTCACTGTGTATTTCTGGTGAGTAAAGCATTTATCAATGTCAAACTTGTAAAGTCATATATCTGATCATGTCACACTTGTCATGTCATCTATGGCATGCCTGTCACACCACATATGCCGTACTTGTTATGTCATATATGACAGGTTTAAGAAGACAAATTCTGTCTCGTTTTGAGAAAATGTAGACGATACACAGCAAAAGATAGATATATGTCTGATAATTTACCGCCAACACTATCACGTCACTTAACTTATTTTAAATTTATGTGTATTTGTCTTTGAAGCGTTCACACCTCTGTAATTAGTAGAGACATGTAAATGAACCAGATGAAGAACTACTACACGTCAAGTTCAATTGTTGTAGTGCAAAAACAACTTTGACTTATGTTTTAGCATTTTGCCAGAGTCCGCAGCGTGGCTAGTGGCCTACGGCCGCTTTGACGAAGCTGAATCAGTGCTTAACCGCATGGCTAAGTGGAATGGTGTAGACACGCCCCCAGTGCATTTGACAAGACCGACAGAAACAGCAATTGAAGTTGAAACTCATCTGTTAGAAAATAAAAGCTCACAAATCACTGGCGATATTAAGAGTGATGCTAAAGATTGTGAACTATTAGAAAGCGGGGTGACTGGACAGGCAGCGGCACATTGCAATTTACCAGTAAAAGCTGGAGAGTTTGATTATGGAGTCATTCAAACACAAGAACAGCCTAATTATAAATTCATCCCCATAAAAGAACAGCCTAATTATAAAGCCGAAGAGCATAAACAGAATAATTATAAACCCACCCAAACACATAAACAGCCCAATTATATACCCATCTCTAGAAAAGAGCAACCTTATTATAAACCCATTCCCACACAAGAACAGCCGCATTATGAACCCATCACTCTTCCAGTAAAGTCTACGACTGAAGCCAATGGAAAATGTAATTTGCTACTGTATCAAAACGAAACCTGTGATGAGAAAGCTGACGGTTCTCTTACAAAAACACAAGGGCGGAGCGTACCAGTTCTCAAACTTATCAGTGACCCGAAATTGAGATTACATTTACTGATGGCTAATTTGTTCTGGTACGATTTTTGAGATAGTAGAAATAATGTATAATGTCCTATCAGTAAGTAGCAAGATATTGCTTAAATCCATAAAAATTACTATTAAAATCTTTTCTATCTCTACACAGCTCTTAAATCGGTTACATTTACAATACAGCCATTTTTACTTTGAAAAATATTACTTAGAATGCATTCCAGCTTAACTACACTGTGACTTTGAGATTCTGAGACTGTCAACCTATTTATTTCACATGTAAATTAAATTTTCCAGTAGACGCAGTAGATCGTATTTAATTCAGATGCAATATAATCATAAGAGTAAGTTTCGAGTATCACGTAATAAGTCTTTGCTGAATTTTGAGTATCTTGTGTTGAATACTCATTGAATTTTGAGCATACTGTGATACTTGGTATGTTACAGGTTTGCCAACGCTATTGTATATTATGGTCTTATTCTGAATGCACCTAATTATGGGAACCGCTTCCTCACATATCTACTCATGGGATTGGCTGAGATACCAGCCTATGCACTTTCAATGTTGGTCGTGAACAGGTATGGTGTAGAAACGTAATCTTCGACACGACCACAATTGAACTCCACAATTGCCGGCTAACACAGTTTCCGACTTTTGAAAAAAAGTTACAGAAAACGAACAAATTCACAATGTTTCTAATTTAATAAAATCATTCAAACGATCACCTTTTCTTGCACTCATATTATATGTAACTGTTTGCAAGAATCGAATTCGCAAATTGTCCAGTGTGGAGGTGTACGTGTTACAGATTTGATAGTGCTTGATAATATACCTATATATATATACATCTGCTGTCGTGTGGATTAACCTTAATCAGCTATGCAACTAGAGGTTGTGTCATTAATGCATAGTTATGGTCCCAAAAGAAACAGGCACTTTTTAACACTTGACAAGCCTTTGGCTTGCAAGGGTTATATGAATTTGTGCGAGCAGCCGTTCGGCTTTTTTTTCTTCTTGACAGTTTTCCGATTTTTGGTGTCTTCTTCTCTGACACTATGGGCCCTAGGACCATGAAACCTGGGACTTGAGCTTGATCTGAACATGTGCATGTCACATTTTATTTTCGTCTTCAATTTCGTTTTCTTTATTAAAACGCCATGTGAAAATAGCGTATTTTTGCAAGTAAACGCGTAGCATCACAGAACACAAGTTGCCCAGTGAGCTTTGTGCGAGCTCTCACTGCGTAAATAGATAAAGGCATATGCCTGATCAGACAGTAAAACCTTAAGTCAACAAAAACCAAACACTACTCGGCTTACAAGATGTATTCAAGCTGTGTTGTTTTCAATATATTATTCAAGAAATAACCCATTGAAGGAAGTATTTTTGCGTTTTAATTTTTGTCAAGTGCTTAACATTTCGCTAGCGAAACGAGGTTCTAGTTATCATATGTACTCCATGCGTGTCCATTAACGAGGAGAACTGGTTTAGCATTGAGACCAGAGGAGGGGAATGGTGATAATCTTCATTCAGTATCCTATGTTTTTCACAAAAGACAGTTTGTTTTGGAGCTGCACTCCGCATTTGATTAAAACCAATTTTGTTAAACTCAGGTCTCCTTGCTTATGGGTAGTTTTAAAATCCACACATGGCAACCAGTTGGTAAATACGTAGCCCAAGCGGGTTATGATATACTAGTAGCATAACAGTAAAAGCCACCATCTTTATGTTAGTAATTTAAAAATGCATTCTTTAATTCTTTAACTCTTATCTAGGCATCGCGACTGCTAAAGTGGGGTGCCCAGGTTGTTAACTTTGAAAAATTAAAAAATATTACTTTATTACATAGAACGAATATTATACATTAATTTTTAACCACCAACCGGGGTTTAGGCCCCGGCGGAGGGGCTGTAGGTTTGGGTGTTGTCTGTCTGTTTGTCCATCTGCCCGTTTGTTCATCGCTGGCTGCTAATCCCCCTTTCTGATAATCCATTTCCTACAATATTCTTTATATAGATCAACTACAGCGGTGAAAAGCGATTAAACACTTTTTAAGGGATGATCGAAAGCCTCAGTGGGTGTTAATTTTGAATTCCGTGATAAGTGATCTAACCCACTGCATGTGCTTAACTATGTACGCCAAGCCCCTGCCTACCATCCCGAGCTGGAATCGAACTTGGGATGACCGGACCAACGCTCTAAACAACTGACCTAGCTGTCCCCCCATGTTGTTTTTTTATCGACCTGGATCCAATGTCAAGGTCAACATCTGGAATTTTAATTTCGGTCGAAGGCTGTACTCTCTGCGATGGCTCGTTTTTATTTTCTAGATTTGGTAGAAGGCTGTCTATGTCCGCATTTTTCGCATTGGCGGGTATCACCCTCAGTGTCACAATATTTGTGCCGAAAGAAACGAGTACGTTAAAACCCTACCCCTTTTTTCGTGCCTCTTACCTAAACGTAGTCATGACTTGGAGAGCTGTTAAAAGTTTTGAAAGTGTTTCACAGTGTGCAATTAAAAATAACGTTGGTAAATATTCCTAAAACAGCACGTGTGACTTCAGTGAAAAGATGAGAATTTACAAGCAAACAACCGTATTTTTGGCCAGATATTTGTAGCCAATTCACCAATAACTTATTCAAATAGAACTGTTCAAATATTTTAAAAGGTGGTGGCAAGATTGGGATCATGTGCTTGGTCATACTCGCACGCTTTGCCATAAGTGGCTCATTCGCGATAATGGTATTATACCTAAGAGAACTCTTCCCTACCGATGTCAGGTAAAGAGTTGGTGGTTTAAGTAGTTACCTACGAGACTACGAATATTCCAAGGATAGACTAAGAAATTTTCTTAGGTTTTTTAATTCCTTTGGATTTTTTAGGATTAATTAACTTAATCTGAGCAAATCTGTTGTATGAAAGTACACTCACGAGTAATTAATCATGCACCGATTAATCAATCCCAAGCAAAATTGCAGCATGAAATGTCACCGGAACTCCTTTGATTAGTTTAATGTTCTGAACAGCGTGGTGACATGACACTGAAGAGCATCGTTATGTTCTGATCCTAAACTTATCTTTAGTGTGAAAAGAGAGGGATCTGAGCCAATTGAGATTAGTTAAGCCGAGTTTTAAGCCGTGATATAAAAAAAGGGTAGTGAGATTAGCTTGGATTATTAAAGCTGAAAAAGTTAGGCAAATATTTGGCAATCAGAAGTCTGAAAAAAGTATAAATAGGTGATGTTAGCTAGACACGTGGACAGATCACATGACAACACAATAGATGTATTTAAATACAATAGAACCTATGAAACAGTACCAGCCAAGAAAAATACACCAGACTATTCCTTTTTAGAAGTTCGTCTATATGTAGAATCTAGTTTTTAGTTTTATTGAAAAATGGTTCCCATATATGAGGTAGACCGGTCCCGATATTTCATGGTTTTTGCAGTAAATGATACCACTAATAATAATAACACTATTAGTAGCAGTTGTAGTATGATGATGGTGGTAGTGATGAGAGTAATAGTCGGAGTAATAATAATAATAATAATAATAATAATAATAATAATAAATAATAATAATAATGTCCTGTTGCAAGATATCTTTATGAATATTGGTTACAGTGATGTGCCTTTTGCAGGAGTTCTAGTGTTGCCTGGAGTAGTGTAGGTGGCGGTATTGGCAGCGTGTCCGCACCAATTATTGCCTATGTCGTAAGTCACGTGTTGTATTTATAGCTCTCCGAGAGCCTAACCATCATTGGTATTAAAATTGTCAAGATACGTGCAAGGACTGAATCCCAAAAGGAATTGGCTCTACTTGAATGTAAAACTAACAGATTTCTCCCCTACTGTTTGCTTAATTTTAGATGAAGTATCCCAATATTACCTGTACCAATTTGAGTATAATTGCAGTATTACCGTATCAATATTATTCTAATGATATCTCCCTTTGTTATATTACTTGGCTGGTATTGTCAATATGTTGTACACATGTGATGTGCTTATTTATTCATTCAACATATATGTACTCATATATCCTTGCAAATAGAACGGTATTTTTATCTCTCTTATCTTATATTATCTTAAAATTTTCTTAAGAAGGTCGAATCTTTATTTTTCACAGATCTTTTTTTAATTGTCATTATGGCCGCTCTGGGACCGTATTAATAAAGGAGCACAATTAACTAAGTAGTGCTACTGGTGCAGTTGCGATTCCATTTGCTGGCAGTTCTATTAACGACAATAGTGTCTTATGAATATGGGTCCTCGAAGCCCAGGGGAGGGAGGGAGTACTCACTTTTCAAAATATGCAACTACAGAACTGTACTTCAGTCTAAGTGCAATGAGCTAGTCATCATACTACAGAGCATGTTTTCTTAAGCCCTAGAGTTCCAGTTCCCCACACACCTCTTCCCTCTGTGGAACATGTGGAAAATTGGGGGTGGGGAGCTATTAGCAGGTGAGGGACTTTTTGCCTAGAACCACCAGTATATGGAGAGGTACGATATATCTGTGATATGTCTTCGAATACAGTAATAAATCAGTTGTTTTTCTTTAAACAGGGAAAAATTGAACCAAGAATGCCAAATGTCATATTTGGGGCCATCTCACTGGTGGCTACGTTGGGCATTATACCACTGCCCGAAACTACAAATAAACCACTGCCTCTTAATCTGGATGAACTTTATGAAATATACTACTCAAAATGCTCGAAGAAAATAGAACGAAAACAGACATTGGAGTCTCCGATTTGATAAAGAGAAAAATAAAGTATGAGAGAAAAAGATCATATTGGAGTTCCCGATTTGGTAAAATTAAAATTAAGTACGAGAAATATCACATTGGAGTCTCCGGCTAGGTAAATATGAAACTAAAGTTAGGAGAATGCACACATCGGAGTGTCCGACCAATAAAAATAAAGCATGTTGGAAAGATTGAGATTGCTTCTGTACTGTGTCAAAAGTAATTCAAGCTGACAAAAACTATTGTTACTATTTTACATGTAGTCTGCAAATATCCAATAAACGTGAAGCTCAATGTTGTAAATCACTTGGATACATCATGATGGAGATTCATTCGGGATTTTCTAAGGCTGGGAAGAGGAGGGGGAGAGAGGCGGCGTGAGACAGTAGTTCTACGCAATCTGGGAGGAGATTTTCAAACCTCTTGAATAATTTTACGGTCACCTTCATGTGGGATGGGGTAGAAATGCAAAACCAAGTGAAGTTCATGTTCACACTTTTGGCAAAATGTGTGACGTCATCCACTGAAACTCGCTGACTAAAGCACAAGCCATAACCCCCCTTCCCTTCTATCTGTACGTTCTTTCACGACGGTCATAAAACACTTCATTGGCGGCATAATAACAAGTGTGTGGGAATCATTTCATGCACAACTAATCAATTAAAATCACTGCATATTGGCCATACAGCGCAAAAACTTCAAGCTGATATTGTAAATTATTTATGTGCTCTATTTTTTTACACCAGGTTACACAACAAAATCTTACAGCGTTGCACTCGTTCGTCCAATATATATTTTTACGATAAACGAATGCATAACTACAGATAATAACGTGCTCTTACGGTAATCGATAAATTAGGCACTTTTTATCTCTTTTTTCAGCTACTTTTATTACAAATAGAAAAACACTCAAACATTTTTCCCAATTTCCCAAACAATTCTTTTCCCATATTTTTGCAACTTATATGCAAACAATTGCAAAATTCTGTTTTCTTCGTGACAGTATCACCTAAATGGAAGACAGGGAAATTACCCAGTTGACTTGAGGGCTTCAAAGGACAATTAAAATGACAATTTTCCAATCCCCATCTCAATCTCTGTACTTGAGAAGCATAGACTTGTGCTTATTCAGCATACTTTGTTCCGTGGCTGGTCTTTTTGCGGGGTCCAAGATGACATTTCGAACTGGCAAAAGTGGTTCTTAGGTTCGATTTGCAAAGTGGTCCGATTTGCGAGATGCCTTAATAATAGAAATGAAGAGAAGGGTTTCGGTTCTGGTGAAAAGTGGTCCGATCTGAGAGGTGGTTCAACCTGCGGTATTGCGATTCCGGGGGTTCAGGTCTATATAGATGTAACGGTAATTCCAACACGACCATCCCATATATATTATATAATATTCATATATAATAGAAGGTTATGTTCAACAGGACCCATATTATATATATATATATATATATATATATATATATATATATATATATATATATATATAGTATATAGTATATATATATATATATATATATATATATATATATATATATATATATATATATATATATATATATATATATATATATATATATATTATAGAAGGTTCTATTTTACTGGAGTGATACTAGGTTGCTTCCTGTCTACAATTGTATTGTATTGTATTGTTCTTTAAATCCCTTTCAACTGCTATGGTCATGTTGGGATCCCCCTGCCACATTTTACTGAAATGGGGCATTCCAGCTCTCCTTCTAACTCTTACATGTGGAGTGCTTCACAGGGTAGCAAGGAGGAGTCCCAGTTTGAACCCACGATCTTCCGGTCTCGAGGAGGACACTCTAACCACTAGGCCACCGAGGCTGGTCCCTGTCTACAAAGTCTGGAAAACTAGGCTGGTGCCCGCGACCTCGCTACAAACCATTCACGACGGGTCGTCAAGTACGCACGTAAAATTTAAACTTACAGCTCATCCATTAATTTTGTTAAAACTTAGCACACATGCATACAGCCACGATATTCGAATAATCGTGCCTCTAGAACAAGGCACAATGCAGTCAACTGAACTAGGATAAAAGTAGGAACGTTTTGGGTAAACTGTATTTCGCTGTTTCTGTCCTTCGAACAATACACAACTCCTGGGGTTGAGAGACACTTGGCGCTTAGGCTGACAAAAATACATACTTTATTGACGACCCCAAAAGCAAAACTAAATAAATAATTAATTATAGAAACAAACGGCAGATATAAATGAAGGCATCTTTCATTAATCATTAATTCGCGTTTATCCAAGCATAAACCATGACTTCATTAAAACGAACACTCGATTTATTTATCTAATTGCTCTTTAATTTAGGACAATGTGAACTTGCGTAAACCAGCAAATTTTTGCAACTGCTATATTTTAAAATTGTAATGTGTAGGATAATTGTAAAGACTGAAAAGGGATACCAGTACCTTAGCGTAACCATGGTGTTTGTTTGGCTGTGGTACAGTCGGCTTGTCATTGTGATGTGGCTTGTAAGAATGATGCCGTTTGCATATTCGCACGCCTGCGGGTGGAATACGAGAACTCTGGCGAGAACGTCACATGTGACGTCATTCCAAGTAGTGACGTGCGGCAATGTGTCAAATCCATACGCGCACGTTGAGGAATATCTGACGTCATGCGCCTTTACCGCCCCTGAGCCCAGAACTACTTTTGCTAGTTGTACACAGAGGTGTACAACAAACACGGCTTGCATGGCAGTAGCATACACATCTGATACCTGTGCCATTTGTCTAGAAGGCCAACAAAATGACGGAGCCATCCCTGAAGGGCTAACATTCTTATTAATAGGAAAATATGAACAATTCCTTGATGGTAAATACAGACTTTTGGTTTTTTAATTTTTAATTTCAATAATATCAAGATAATTTTATTTTAGATTTTAAGAATTTTGTTTAATTTGAAAATACCCACTTAAATATTTATTTATTTATTCCAGTCGAAAACATAATATACAGAAGTAACAATTTGAAGAACATGAAACTAAAGTATAGAAATACACAAATTAAATGAGTATATTACATGAACAGATCAGAAACGCATTGCTAGAGATTAAAACTTATTCGAGAGCAAGCCTGTTGATTTTGTTAAAAACAAACTATAGCATCAAAAGATGGAACAAAAGAATGTACATACAATTAGAGATGACCTCCTTCTCACGTGACCACCACACATGACCTTTGATTATGAAGTAACCAGTGAAGAAGCAAGACCTAAACATAAGATAAAAAAGACATTGACGGTTTAGTTAGAAATTAAAACTAGATTAAATCTTATATAAATGCTTGCCTGAGTGTTAATAACATAAATGAAAATAACGATAGCACCTGAAAACTTGCAATACTGTTTGCAATAATAAAATGCTTTTGTATGTGTTAATATAATACTGTTAGACTAAATTTTAAATGGATAGATGTTAACACTAGATCGTATATTTTGAGATCATATATTTTAACACCGGAGACAGATAAACATTTTGCTTTCATAGCTGTTCTCACACAGTTTGTCTTAAACTTATTTTGCTGTCTTGTAAAATATGACTCCGTGTAATTACCTACTAGGAAAAAGGCTTTAATATTCAATGGTAGTGTATTATGGTACGCTCTATACATTATGCACGCAGATTTCAATTTTATAAGTTCAAAACACTTGACTATATTACATTCAATGAAGAGGCCATGAGTATGGCTATAATAATCGACATTGTTGATGATTCTAACTGTTCGTTCTTGCTTTAAAAATTAAACATCTCAATTTAGTTTCATAAGTGTTGCCCCAAATTTCACAACAGTAACTCTGATAAGGTAAAGAAAAATTACCTACAAAACAATATTTATATATCACTTTTTTTCAAATCCACAGAGCATAAGCCCATTGTAAATATTATCTGTTTGTGCCGTTTAATATCTTATATGTTAAAATAGAGACCGTAGGGATATGCGCATCACAGCCTTGTATGCATGGCGGTAGCTGTACGGTCAACAACTGTGACGTCACGTGTATATGTCCCGCCCTCACATCCGGTACTTATTGCGAAGGTAAGTCTTGTTCTGTATGCAGCAAAGTGCAACTGACGGTTATACGAACTGGCCAAAGGAGGCATGACCAGCCTGCCTCCATATTTTGTTACATAACAGCTGACCTCTGGCAGGATCTATTTGTTATGTATAACTTCAATGCGTATGGATTTCAAAAGTAATTCCTGTGTTGCAATAATTTTTGCAGAATTCAAAGATGCGCTGCGATCTAATTGACAACCGATCGAATAGTTACAGAGGTTGGTTGCTGGCCAATAACGGCTGTCACATCCTGGGTCGGCTTAAATATTGTAAATATTATCAGCCCCAACTTCAAACGGGGTTGATAACAGCGGAGGGGGAAAGTATAGGTTCGGATGTTATCCGTCTGTCCGGGCTTACTCCTGCACTAATAACCTATGTCCTATGGTACTGCTAAAAAACCGGACCTGTGATGGTGTGAAGGTGCCATCAGGTTCGTACCCTGGGCGATGGTTTTTTTTTCCCACTTGGCATTTAAAATGCCAAATGGGGATGGATTGCCTCGAATTCTTCACCTATTTTTCCTTTTTTTTCTCGCTTTTTTTTATATTTTTTTCTTCTTCCGCCGAATCGGTTTCCAGACATCTCCGACGAGACCGCTGAAGCTAGACCAACCAAACTTGGCACATGTATGAAGGGTCATCTGAAGTGGTGCACCTGATAAAAATTTTTGACCTTGATCTTACTGGTCAAGGTCAAATCGCGAAAAAGGTCAAACGGTTTTCAGGCAATTACTGCAAGGCCGTTGAAGCTAGAAAAGCCAAACTTGGCACATATATAAAGAGCGATATGATCTAAAGCAACCGATAAAAAATTTTGACCTTGACCTTGACCATGACCTTGAAATCGCGAAAAACGTTATTTAAGAAAAACAATGAGTTATCTCGGAAACGGAAAGAGATAGAGCAATTCTGACCACATTTTCGACCTCCACCCCCTATACGACGATACGTAAGGTATAACTTCCGGTGTCCTTGACCTCCAGGTCACGTTTGAACCCCAAACCGGACGTTGGCCTTTATCTCGAAAATGGTAAGAGATAGAGCAATTTTGACCTCATTTTCGACCTCTACCCCCTATACGACGATGCGTAATGTATAACTTCCGGTGTCCTTGACCTCCATGTACTTTCGAGACCCAAACCGGAAATTGGCGGGGGATGTGCGTATGATTTTATTATCGCACTTCTCTATAATTCAGAGACGGCTACATATATATCATATTGCTGTCATTGTAAGTAAGTCCTTTTCTATGCTGTACTGACTCGGAAATCTCTCTCTCTCTCTCTCTCTCTCTCTCTCTCTCTCGCTAACGTGATTATGAAGTTTCACAATGTTATCATATCGTTTACGATCCCAAGCATTGAGGGAAATCAAAAACACCTTTTCTCTCTTTATCTCAGTGTGACATTATTTATAGAGGCTTTTGGTACATTTCATCGACATTAATTGCCCAAATGCAACAAATATTGGATGGTGATGGTGGTTGTTAAGAGGGGGTGTGGGAGGTTGGTGTGTTAGATTTCTTTTCCCTTATCGTCCTTCAAGTTTTACATATCGTGTGTGTGTGTGTGTTTTTTTTGTGTGTGTTTCTGCTGCATTTTTTGGAGTAGTCGTGCTTTTCCTATACGCTATTTGATGTACAGTATCAAGCCTACATCGTCCAAGTTTGGATCTCTCTCTCTCTCTCTCTCTCTCTCTCTCTCTCTCTCTCTCTCTCTCTCTCTCTCTCTCTCTCTAAATATATATATATATATATATATATATATATATATATATATATATATATATATATATATATATATATATATATATATATATATATATATATTAATCACAGGATGCACACTCACACACACACACACACACACACACATATATATATATATATATATATATATATATATATATATATATATATATATATATGTGTGTGTGTGTGTGTGTGTGTGTGTGGCTGCATCCTGTGATGAAGTGATTTATTCTACTATATGATAAACATTTTTGGTGTGCGTATGATTTTATTCCCACTTGACATTGAAAATACCTAATGGGGATTGATTGCCTTGAATTCTTCACCTATTTTTTTCCTCCCTTTTTTTCTTTTTCTGCCGATTCGGTTTCCAGACATCTCCTCCGAGACCGCTGAAGCTAGACCAACCAAACTTGGCACATGTATGGAGGGTCATCTGAAGTGGTGCACCTGATAAAAATTTTTGATCTTGACCTTACTGGTCAAGGTTAAATCGCGAAAAAGGTAAATCGGTTTCCAGACATCTACAGCAAGGCCATTGAAGCTAGAGAAGCCAAACTTGGCACATATATAAAGAGCGATGTGATCTGAAGTAACCGGTAACAAATGTTGACCTTGACCTTGACCTTGAAATCGCGAAAAACGCTTTTTAAGAAAACAATGATTTATCTCGAAAACGGTAAGAGATAGAGCAATTCTGACCTCATTTTCGACCTCCACCCCCTATACGACGATACGTAAGATATAACTTCCGGTGTCCTTGACCTCCCGGTCATTTTCGAGCCCCAAACCGGATGTTGGCCTTTATCTCGTAAACGGAAAGAGATAGAGCAATTCTGACCTCATTTTCGACCTCTACCCCCTATACGACGATATGTAAGATATAACTTCCGGTATCCTTGACCTCCATGTCACTCTCGAGCCCCAAACCGGAAGTTGGCCTTCATCTCGAAAACGGTAAGAGATAGAGCAAATTTTTGGCCTTGACTTTACCTGTATAGTTAGTAGTATTTAGGAGGATATTCTACATTCAGACATGTGAAAATTGTTAACAAACTGCAATATCATCTACCTTTCGTTTTAAGTTATCATTCCAAGTGGGGCTAATTCGCTGTGCGAATTTCGGTCTAGTTTTGTATGTCTTTCTTTTTTCTTTTTTTGTCACAGTAACTGCATGGATAATTAATCATACAAACACGTCGGGTGCTTGTGAGGGTTGGCTGTTTCACTGAGGATATTCCGAACAATACAGCAGGGGTTTTTCAGCTCAAAGTATTCCTTTAAAAAAGTGTTTCATATCTGTAAATTATAGATAGAACTCTTCTCAGTCTGAAATAACAAAAAAGCAATATGTTTTATTTATCCTCGTAGAACATTTAGTGTTGCCTCTATAAATAAGTCATAGCGTTGCTCCAGTCAAAAGAAATCACTACGGAAAAGAACAAAAATCCCCTGTTCCCGGCTGGGGGGTCCACTTATTACCATATTGTGACCATGCATGCACCCCCCCCCCTTAAAAGGAGAAAAGGAGCTGGGGGTAATTTGGAGGCCAGACGCAGTCCGCGAGGAGTGCCAAATTCGTAAAAAGGGGGTAATTTTTTATACTTACTCTGCGTTTCCCACAAAAAGGGGCTTGTTTATTAATGTACTGCGTGTTTGGTTAAAAAGGGGTTTTCATTTCAAAAGAAGCACTCCTCTTTAAGGGGTAGTTTTAAAAAGTCATGAACAGACACAGTAACCACTTGGTTAGCGAGTGCCCCCCCCCCCCCCTCGGGCCTCCCCCCTCCTCATGGTCTCAGGAATGGATACTGCACCAGCTGATCCCTGTTCGTTTGGGTGCAACAAAGATGAGAAAATTGCCTTAGGCCGGGAAGAAAAAAAGTTTATTTTTCATGCCAGTTTGTGGCTTATTTATAGTTTGACCCAATAGAATCATGGTAGACTCCATAATATATTCAGTTCTTGCTGCTGACGTCTAGCCAACCGGCTCGGTCTGTTGACCTCTCTTGACCTATAAGCAATCGGTTTGGTCTGTTGTGTATTAAAACTTTTTGTCCCGCAGATCCATTGGGGAAAAGAATCCACGGAAGTTATTTTTTTCTTATATCCATCTGTACTTTTTGCTCATACATAACAGACCTGTATCTCCAGAGGTCAGCTGTTACATGGGAACGATCCAATTATATATCATACCTTCGTTTTAATATCAATCATTTAATAAATATAAACTGTGGACCAGTGTAGTTAGACTGACTGAATTAATATAAAATGTGTCTCCGCTTTTGTTCTTTTTATGTGAAGAAACGACAACCGAATGTCCCATTGACACAACCGAATACGTTGTTGAGTTCGGACATGTGGGAAGTTACGAATACGAAGAACGGTGTAATACTAGTCCGTCTAGCAGCAGTGGAAGTGGCGGATCTGGTGGTAGTGCCGAATCTGGCGGTAGTAGCGCACCTGGTGGAAGTAGCGAATCTGCCCGTAGTAGCGAATCTGGCGGTAGTAGCCAATCTGGTGGTAGTAGCGAATCAGGCGGTAGTAGCGAATCTGGTGGTAGTAGCGAATCTGCCAGTAGTAGCAAATCTGGTGGAAGCAGCGCATCTGGTGGTAGTAGCGAATCTGCCAGTAGTAGCGAATCTGCCGGAAGTAGCGAATCTGGTGGAAGCAGCGCATCTGCCGGTAGTAGCGAATCAGGTGGTAGTAGCGAATCTGGTGGTAGTAGCGAATCTGGCGGAAGTAGCGAATCTGGTGGTAGAAGCGAATCTGGCGCTAGTAGCCAGTCTGGTGGCAGCAGCGAATCTGGCGGAAGTAGCGAATCTGGCGGTAGTAGCGAACCTGCGGGGCCATGGGGCAAACGGCGGCGGAGAGAGACGTCAACAGAAAACGCACTAGCAGGTCTTTAAAATACGTGCGCCAAGTCGTCTGAATCCTCTGTATGTTAACATCAAGACCACTCCCCCCTGCCCTTAATGCAGATGCCACCTAAGTTTGTTTTGTCTTTGCCTCCAAATTACGTCTAGATTTTGCAAGCAAAAGCAATAGATATTATATATACATCTACACTTTTTTGGCTATTCGATTAGCTTGGAAACTTGGGGTGCGAGTGCAAACTTTGATTACAAATCCAGTGGGGTCACTCTGTCAACCTTTCCAACAGGGTCACTCTGTCAACCTTTCCAACGGGGTCACTCTGTCAGTCTTTCCAGTGGGGTCACACTGTCAACCTTTCCAGCGGGCTCACTCTGTCAACCTTTCGAACGGGGTCACTCTGTCAACCTTTCGAACGGGGTCACTCTGTCAACCTTTCGAACGGGGTCACTCTGTCAACCTTTCCAGTGGGGTCACTCTGTCAACCTTTCCAACGGGGTCACTCTGTCAACCTTCCCAGTGGGGTCACTCTGTCAACCTTTCTAACCTGGTCACTCTGTCAACCTTTCCAGCGGGGCCACCCTGTCAACCTTTCCAGGTTATTCTGCCTCTCCAGAAATGTTAGAAAAATGTGTCAATCTTCGGGTAAGGGGTGAAGATTTCGGGAGGGTGCAGTAGAATAATTCCTAAGACTGGGTTTATGCAGCAAACTCTACGCGGACTTGTTTTTTTTTTTAAAAACAGGATCAAACAGTCACTTCACATGCGATGTTGCAACGGGCGGAGTGATATTAATGACAGATCCGATTGCACCTTCTACGAACTACTTGACCCAATTATGCATGGAGACACAGGCCGCCTCCGTGGAAATCCACTTCACAGGAACTCAAAACATCCCTTCGTTTTCTCGTGTAAGTTCTTCCGTGAGATAGTTGACCGAATAACTGTGATTTTTGAAAAGTCATTTGGGGGTCTAGGGTTGCATTTGATGACTGGATATCATAATTGATATCATAATTGATATCGTAGTTGGCACCACAATTTGATTCGTGTCTCTGTTTACCTTGAGAAATGCTAAAATAATAATAATAATAATAATAATAATAAAAAACAATCATTGAACTTTGATCAAAAGTACTTAAAAGACATTACGCGATACTGGAGTGAGGAGAAGAGGGGGGGGGGGGATGTCATGAAAACACCGAAAACATCCGCAGTACTTTCTAGCCGGAGTCAACTGAATTCGCTGAAACTTTTATTTTTAACGCATGTTTTTTTTCTTTATTCGGTAGAATTTGGAGAGCGCTGATTGGACACAAGTATGTGTAGCACCGCCCCTGGTGGGCGGGCAGTACGTCATGGACCAATGGCGAATAGAAATCGAGCCACGAGATGGCGCTAGTATCGCCATACGGAACCTGAACATGACGCTGTGCAAAGAAAATGGCTGAATCTTACGCGCAAACAGAGAAATATTCCAGGCCTTGAATTATGAATAAAAAAACAAACGCGAACAAAATTTTTGAAAGCCAAGGATATGTTGTTTCCCGTATTTTTGGAAAAAAATCCAAGAACATTCCATCTCCCAATTCTTCAGAGTTAAGGCAACTTTGGTAGACCAACAGCAGATTTTTTTGCCATTCTGTTTACTGAAGACAACCTTGCTTTGGAGATGACCCCTGAATTATGTCTATTACTACGTCATCAATCAAGCATTTGGGGGACAGAATCGCTATCGAAAATGAGGAAAGGAAAATTAGAACAATTTTTTACAGATTTCCCTACGATAATTAACCCAGAGCAAAGTTTCAGTTTATTTTTTTTTAGTTTTCATCTCTGAAAACCCAATTCCATGAGTTTAAAAAGAAAGTATGCAAAAATGATGTCACGATTTATTTACATACACACAAACAAGAAAAAATCGAAAACAAAAACATGACATAACATAATAATTAAATAAACGCAGTAATCGCTTTCGTCATAATCACACTTAGTAGCGAATAAGACAGACTTTTTCGCTATTTTTTAAACAAAAAATTCAGCGGCTTTTAAAACAACACATAAGATAATTCTCATAATTGATTAAAAAAAAAATAAAATGTTTTCTTTCGCCATTTTTGTCACCAGACTAGAACATTTTATAATACATGACCCAGAGGCTAAACTACAAAAAAAAAAAATTGTTTTTTTTTTTCTATCAAAAATCTAATTCAGTATTTGCAGCGAAACTGGATGAAAACTTCTCTGCCGAGATGAACACACCTACACCATTCCCTCTATCTCTGAAATCTAAATTAAGGACAACAGTTCTGTCCATTGAGAATATTTTGGTTAATAGCGGAAAGTTATTAAATGTTTCATATTTTTAATTATGAGAACACAAGTTGTATTTACTGCATCTGATAATGGTTAAAAGGTGGTCCACCTATCGTAATCTGTGATTACACGATACGAGAATAAATAAACGCACCTCTGTGCGATAAATACTTTTTATGTTCCTATAATGAAACATTTGAAATTGTGAACATCTCTCAGTAATTAACGAAAATATTCTCACGTGACACACCTGCTGTCCATTGGTTTATAAAATTATGGTTTTGACAATACGAAAAAAAGAGCTAGGCATGAATTTTTAATTTTTCTTCTAAGTCTTTATAATAATTCTCTAAGCGTTCAACTTCTTCCGAATGTCTGTGGTCGACGTCACGACTTCTTGCGCACATGTCATCAATGAAGGTGCTCCACGCAGCCACACGTTCTTCGCGCCTGTGCGTCAACCACGCGTTCTGCAACAAATAAATAAATCACTAAATAAATAAATAATAATAATAATTTTAGACCTTCAGCAATTTAAGCACACCATGGATAGTTTCATTACAGCTGCCGGCCACAAGAAATCTTAACTCTGTTTATCCAATTAATATAACAATTTTTAAACTTACACTACTGATTTTATATTTTCAGTTATATATATATATATCCAATATCTGCTGTCTAGTCAATATTCTGTAAGATTAGAAGTGAGTTTGAGTGTATGAGTATCGGGTGGAGGTCAACTGAACAACGGTAGACTGACCAACGCCTTAATGAACAAATGGACAACTGACCAACTTTTCTATTACAAATTTTTAGAGCCCAAAAAAACCTTCCTCTCCCTAGTTACATCAGACAAAACAAAAGCAAAGAAGTGCTGTCTCACATCACAAAGCTAGTCCTATAATCACTTCTGTGTCATCGAGTGTCAGCAATTGCGTGACACAGATAATCCCGTAATCCCTTCCCTGATACCTAATGTGCGGATCACCCGAGTTTTTACTGTCCTGCTTGTATTCCCAAAGTGTGCAATACAATACAAACTCAGACATGGCCGGGCCATGGTGTCACCTCCGAAAGTCGTCTCAGGTGGGGGGATTTTTGCTACAAATAGCAGTCCTTTTTTTCAGCACAATCAAACCGGTTTTGACTGCGATTTTGAACTGTGTCATTTGAACCGTCGTAGAAACGCACGAAGCGCGACTATGCGGAATTTCAGAAGCGGACCGTAGTTCTGCTTAGGGAGCTCACCCACGGCCGCAAAACACTCGAGGAATTTCTTCGCGGAATTGGGCACAGCGTTCGATTTGGACAATAGTAGTTTTGTGGCATGGTACAGTTATCAGTAGTGATATATAATCTTATCTGCTTTTGATATGGTAGTTAACAGAATATACTTTTTCCTGAAAGAGGTCAGTTGTCCGTTTTTTATTAGGGTGCTGGTCAGTTGACCATTGGTCAGTTTGTATGTCTCCCCCCCCCCCCCCCCCTCCAGGGCATCAGTGTGAGTACGCCTTCACCTCACTCTCCAGGCTTTCCTCTCTGTTACTCAGGCTTTCAACAGCTGTGGCGGCTTTCTTGGCTACAAATCAACACAACAACTGATGTCAACACTAAAATAAATACTGTCTTGAAATTTGCCCCATCCCCAAACCCCCCCCCCCCCCCCCCTGCCCTTCCCCGGTTTTTCTTTACGCGAAAAAAAAAACACAGCGGTTTTTGCCGTCCGGCGGTTTCTCGGAACAGTCTACTACTAATCCATTGTGACATATGTCATCCGCAAGTGTCAGCGCACTTCGCCCTTTGATACTGACAGCATCCCGTCACGTGTCATTTTTTTTTTGTTTGGTTCTACTTGTAGCACCTGAGCACTGTTTGTGCGAACGGTTACGCGTCTTAACAAGCCGTACACTGGACAGTGTGCATCTCATTCCAGGCACCCATGTCTTGGCTGTACATCAGTTCCCAGACCGTCTTTAATTGATCAAATACTTAGTACTGAGTGTGTGTTTGTATACTGAGTTACTTTGACAATTTCCTCATATTTACTTATAGATAAAATTATAAGTCAAACACTGATATTTCAGGTAAGTTTCAGTATTTTCCATTTTTTGCAACTTCTTCCATTTTTTTGCAGTCTTTCCACTGTTCTGGAAGAAATAGGTTTTAGCCGGTGAAGATGCCAACCCTGCCCATCCCACGCCCCCCATCCCCCCTCCCCCATCCACTCCCCCCACCCACACACTTTACAGCTCACATATAAATCAGAGATAACAAAAATTCACCTTTTCTGTCAAATGTAAGCTTCTTACTTTAAAAAAATTAGTTTAGTTTATCAATAGTCCATAACTAACTTCGATAGCCTAAAAGTGCAATAACCCAAACACATATATATAAATACCCAAAGTGTGATAAGCCGTGTAGTGCTTGATGACTTACAAGCTTCAAGCAAAAGGGGGAGTTCTTTTTCTGCATGCAATGCCGATTCTTCAAGAAGATTCTCGCTCATTTCACGACAATTTTCTAAAGATTTCTGCATTTTTCCCAGTTCTCTGTTGTTTCTTTTCGTCTGGACAAAGAAATACATGTTCTTCATCATATTCAGTTTTATTTTCATCTGAGAAAAAAAATCACATATTTCTTTTGATGATATTAATTCTGAAAATGCCATACTTTCTTAAGCCAAGAATGAATATGGCATTCACTTTTAGGTGTCCAACCTTCCCTACATATTTAAATAAAATATTGTTTTTGATTAGATTTCTTCATAAAACTACTTAAGATTTTATCTGAATTCAGATCGGTTTTTAAAAGTAACATTTTATTGTAATAAACCTATACTTGGTGTTAAACTGACAAACAGAATTCTAATTCTACAAAATATTTCTCTTATCGCCGTTATTTTTAAGGGATCATCGAAAGACTCAGTGGGCATTAATTTTGGAATTCCGTGATAGGTGTATCTAACCCACTGCATGCGCTTAGCTAAGGTAACTGAGAAGAACGTCAATCCCCCGCTTACTATCCCGAGCCCGGACTAGGACTAGGGGCCATGCGATTAACGGACCATCTCTCTCAACACCTGAGCCAGCAGTTGCCGTAAAACTGCACTACTGTGAAATGTTAAAAACAAGTAAGAATTTGTGAAACACAAGCAGGCCCCAACCGCCCCCCCAAATTCATAGGGGTATAAAGCGATGACGGACGGATGGACGGACACCCCAAACCTATAGGCCCCAATCCGAAGGGTTGGGGCCTAAAAAAACATTTAACCCAGTGTTGATCGAAGTGAAATATTTGACATTTTATTCGTTGATAAATATTTCTAAAAAAAAGTAAGTTTCTTCACTGAATTAGATTCCCAATTATACAGGATCATTAGCCCCATTCAACATCTGTTTCAAGAACCTACTTGAAACTCTTGAACGAATAGGCTCAATTCAGTCTGTAGAGCTGGGTGGTGATCAAACAGCCTGGCTTGTATCTCACATACATCTTGCAACAACAAAAATACATAAACATACTGGCAAAGAATATTCAAATTGAACAGCACATCGTAATTAACTTAATTACAAATTGGTCTATTAGCTGCAGACTACCACCGAGAATTGTGTGGCTTTTAAGTTTGTAAATAAATCTCGAATAACCCGGACAAACGCTGTTTTCACGTTAAAAGAATACATTTTCAATTTCACGTTTCTCTCCTTGTACCCTGGTCACTAGCTCCAAGAAGCAGCACGCTACAAGGTTTCCCAGCACCGCTTCAAATCCTCGCTATATAACGATATGCAAGTCAACTGCGCTCACTTTGAGGCACCTCTGCGGCGACTTTGTGCAAGAAGATTCAACGACCCACAAGTCTTTACTTGCATCTGCTAAAGGTCCTCAAAGTACAACGGTAATGGTATACAACTTCTGTGCTACGCTTTCTTTAAAAGAAAATAATACGGAAATAACCCCAAATCTCCCGCAATAATAGACATTTAGTTGTATACAGGGAGCATAGTTTATTACGTGAAAAGTACTATTTTGAAAACGACACCGCGTCGCAGAATACCGGTTCCATCGTCATGATGCGTCTTCCTTCAATGGTCGTTTCGGCCCTTGCATCAACGACCTCCAGAAGTGGGCCAGTGGAGTTGATCAGACCCCACTCTGAACCGGTAAGCTTTTTTTCTCTTCTCTCTTGCTCCAAATCCACAGGGAGGCCTTTTCTGCTCTCTCGCCCGTCTCTTTTACGATCTTTCTTCTTTCCTTCCCCATTACGCCGAGCATACAAAGTGCCCTCCACAGCGATTGAGCCGGGAAACCGCGGCACCCCACCTCCACTGGGAAACACCACGTCTTCCAGCCTTTGTCTCGGCACTGGTCTACAAGTTCTTGATACTTAAGTAGCTTTCGCTCGTGCGCCTCGTCTACTCGCTCCTCATACGGCACCGTCAGCTCGACTAGCACGACTGTTCTGCTTGCCTGCGACCACAGGACTATATCCGGTCGCAGGTTTGTTGCAACTATGCGCTGAGGAAAGCTCATCTGTCTCATCACACCCGTCCGCATTTCCCAATCGCCACTCGCTCCTAGTATCCCTCCTGGTGATGGTCTCGCCTGCCTCGCGCCACTCGCTCCAGTTTCTCGGACAAACTGGATGAACTGTAGGCCGTTACAACGTTGGTGGGCACTCCCGCGCCTTCTGGCCTTGTCTATGCTTGCCGCCAGGGATTCCAGTACCTGGTTGTGCCGCCAAGTATATCTACCATCAGCTAAAGTTTGTGTGCAGGCTGACAGCACGTGCTCTAGAGTTCCTTTCTTGCCGCAAAGTTTACATAAAGGGTCTTCACGCATCCTCCACGTGCAGAGATTGGATGGAGTTGGCAATACGTCGTAAACCGAGGCAATGGCGAAGCGGATGCGCCTTGTTTCCATTTTCCAAAGTTCGCTCCATGGTAGCTTTCTTGCTCGGATAGACTCCCATTTTACCCAGCTGCCTTGCTTCTTTTGGGCGACTGCTTTTAACTGGCGTGATTCCTCCTCACTTTGCCTCACCTCTTCCTGGACCAGTTCCCTACGGCGTCTAGGGGTTGCTGTGTTGAAACGGCTTCTGGTCATGCATCCGAGCCCCATACGCCCATGAGTCACTGTTCCGACTATGTCGCTATGCCTCAATCTCTCCTCTGCTGTTTTAACTGCTTGTTCTACGTGCCACTTCTTCCCAGAGCGAAGTCTTACTCCGGCCCCGCTTACGAGTCATCGGCACTGTCTCTTAGCAGAAGGGACTGTCTGACCTTCGCTACTTTGTACTCTTCCACGAGCGACGTCAGCGGCAGCTGTAGCTTTGACCCAGAGCCGTAGAGTCCAACACTACTCAGGCTCCTAGGCACGTTCAGCCACCTCCTTAGGTATCTGCTTATTGCTCTCTCCAGCTTCTCTACCGTGCTTACACTCGCGTCGTAGATTGATAGAGGCCATACCAGGCGCGGAAGTATGCCGCGTTGGTAGCACCATGCCTTATAACTTCCGGGCAGTCAACTTTTGTCCACAGCTTCAAGCCATATTCTAGTTTGCGAGCACATCTCCGCCACGCCTTCTGTATCACTCAGCCGTTCATTGAACCACTTGCCTAGGCATTTGATTGGTTTTTCCTGGATTGTTGGAATGACTTGGCCTCCTATCCGGAAAGCTATCTTCTCCAACTTTCCCTTTCTGATCACCAGGCTCCTTGATTTTGCAGGTTTGAACTTCATCCTGGCCCACGAGAATAGCTTTTCAAGTCTTCAATCATCCAACGGCCTTGCACAACAGTCTTTGTCGTTACTGTCATGTCGTCCATGAAAACCTTGGTTGGAGGTTGCTTAATGCCTGTCGCCATTACTGGACCCCTTCTTTTGTTCTCGGCAGCTTTAACCAACAAGTTTGCAGCCGCGGCAAACACTATCACAGAGATGGTGCAGCCTGTAACTATCCCGATCTCTAAAGGTTGCCAGGATGTCGTATACTCTCCCACGGTGAAGCGCGTCTTGAAGTTACTGTAGTAGTGCCCTAGCAGTTTTCTGACTTTCTCGGGGATATGGTACTTTTGAAGCGTAACTTCGATCAGTTGGTGCGGTAGTGTTCCGTACGCGTTTGCTAGGTCTAACCATATCACCGCTAGCTCTCCCTTCCTCTTTCTCGCCTCAAGTATGATCTGTGTTATGACGCTTGTATGCTCGACGCACCCTGCCATTCCAGGTATTCCGCCCTTCTGGACCGAGGTGTCTATGTATCCATTCTTCAGTAGGAAGCCTGTCAAACGCCTCGATAACAGGGAAATAAATATTTTGCCTTCTACATTCAGCAATGATATAGTTCGGAATTGGGTTATGTTTGTTGAGTTCGGCTCCTTTGGTGCGAAGATGCCCTCGGAAATCGTCCAACAGCTCGGTACTCGTCCCCTTCTCCAGATCACCTTTATCAGTCTCCACAGTCTATGAGCTAGCTTTGGGCAATATTTGTAGACTTTGTACGGGACTCCATTAGGTCCTGGTGCCGATGAAGCACGCGCCTTTTTGAGGACATAATTTGTGTATATCCACCAAAAAACTCTTGAATTGATATTTAAAAAAGAATGGAAGAAATTAAAAGTATTGTGTGTGTACAACAAAAAATTTATACTTAATTCTGCACCTATCAACTATTTTAGTATATATTTTACAGGTAATCTATAACCTCTTTATGTACATTTTTGGCCACTTGACTTTGGTCACATGACCTTATCGGGTACACTAAGACTTTCCTTTAAATGTGGGTGATAATGGGGATTTCTACACCCTAGCTATAAGAAAAAACATTTTCTCTCCGTAAAAAATACTGTCTGGCCATACAAACCCTGCGCTGGAATTTATAATCGAATCATTTATGTGATGCACCCTTTCTAAAACGCCACCGTTCCGTGCCGTGTGCTGAGATTAGTAATATTGATAAAAATGTCAAGTTTTATCATCGGAACTATGACTCGTATTTTGATGGGAAGACCGAAGGGTAATCTGTGACTAAAGTCAGTTTTACCCTTACAATATCCCCCAAATCTGACATACTGTTCCAACTTTTGAGGAATTGGCATCAAAATTCAAGCATATTTTAAGATTCAAACCCGAAGTCTACCCTGACTTCAGCACAAAAATATGCATGTCTTTTCGTGATGCATCCTTTCTGAAAACGCCGCTGTCAGTGCTGCCACTCCAGATTTTAAAAAAAAAGAGAGTCGATTAGAGTAAAAAAAAAAAAGACTGATCGACCTCGAAAAAAAGAAAAACAATAAAATACCACGGTTTTAAATTCAAATGTGCCCTTTATTTGACCATTTCACTAAAGCAGTATGTGTTTCGGTAATTTTGATATTCAAGGTATTTCTTACCTTTGATTTGTACATGACTGTTACTAACTTACTATCGGAATCATTCCAAGATACGTATACCAGGGTTCGCGCTTGGTTCTCAGGAAAGTGAGTCCAAAAAGGAAAGTGTGACTCAGTTGGGTCCAGAAAACTCGGTGGGTTCTGAAAACTTAGTCATTTCGTAAAAAATGCCCAAAAAGTGGACAAAAACCCCGCCAAGGCGAACCCTGTTATATGATGCTAAAGTGCATTTTGAAAAAAAAAGATAAGAAACAAATTATGACCATGTCTTGACATCAATGAAATGTTCTATCATGGGAACTATGGCTCTTGTTTTGATGGGAAGACCGCAAGTGTAATAAGCCAAATCACACTTTGAGCATTAAGAATAAAATGCGAAAAAATTCTGCATTTTGAACACAAAGTAACCGAAGGAAAATGAAAGAAATGATAGACAGATTTCGTCTAAATGTCAAATATCTCTTGCACTAAGGAGTAATCGCGTTTTTAACAACCCGTATGCTATTGTAAAAATTCATGGAAAGTGTTAACAAATAGTTTTAAGTTTCAATTTCCTTTATGTTCCGAGTATGAGCCGTTTATTTATATTTCTTCCACATTTTTGCTATCATTTCTTTCATTTTAACCGGTTTCCCCACAATCGAAATTCAAAATTCTTGCGAATTTTACCCTAAACACCCAAAGTGCGATTTGGCTTACCTTACAATATCGCTCAAATCCGACATACTGTTCTAAATTTTCAGAAGTTGGTCTCTAAATTCAAGCAAATTTTAAGATTCAAACCCAAAGTCTACCATGAATTCGGCACAAAAATATGCATTAACTTTTCGTTTAAAGCGATCGCGTATTGGTACCTTTAAAAATTCTATCCGTTGCCATTTCCTGGAAATGGCTACTTCCCGACCAGGCTGAAATACTTTTTAATTAGGCCAAGAAAACTCTTTTTATTTCTCATGCATAATTGAAAGAAATTGGATCCGATTAAAAATTATACTAAACCTTGGTCAAAAATATTTTTAAAACCTTTGTTATCCAGCATTAGTATTCCTCTTTTTTCATATAACAGTTTAAACAGTTTTAAACGTTTCTAGCTTGAAACTCACTGTCTAAACAAATCAAGCCAAGGCCAATTTCCTGTTATATGAAAGTTATGTTATAATTGTACGTTTAATTTTTATACGCGGTTGCGCCTCCATTTTCTCTTTTTTCTGCGTGTATTTCAAACTTATAACGGCTAAATCATTTAATTATTTACTCTCTTTCTTCCTTTTAGTTACCACAATTGATCTTATGGTATATTTCTAGTATTTGTTAAGAACGCCAGCAAAAAACGTTACCAATAAAATTTAAGAAATATGAAGTACAAACAATCAATGCAAAATGCCAAAGCATAAGCAAAACATATGCACATGAAACTTTTTGAGGAAATTCTTTATAATCATATCGTATTCGTTTAACCAAACTGCATTTAAGGAGAAAATATCCATTTAGCTGGATGACATGTTAAGCTGATCAAGAAATGAAAAATATCCATTACTTGTTAGGCAATTTTTTTTATCTTTTCCCTTGAAGTATTTTTATTGCTAATGTCCGATAATCGCCCAGAAATTCCTCCAAAATGCACATTTATATACGTAAGGGGTAGAATAATGTCAATAAGAGAGGAAGAACCAAGACCCACTTATTATCGCCTAACTAGTGGTTTTACTAATCATAAGTAAATTATGGAATCTATTATTATTGTTGAATATTATTTTCTTTTTACGTTATCATTATTTTTATTGTTATTACCAAGATTTTTCCAATACTTTCTATAAAAAACTGGTTGTGCTATATTTTAAGCATTTTAATGAATACTTAAAACACCTCTGTACATATGAATTGATCTGAACGAGCTAAACTACTTCTAAATTTGATTTACACTAGTTCTAGTTTATTTGTTTGTTTGTTTGTTCGGTGTTTAACGTCCCGTTCACCAATTAGGATGGGTATATTAGGACGCACTTGCCAAAGAAACAAGTGGGGAAATAAGAAGGAAGAATGAAGAAATAATAAAAGAAGAGTTAGAAAGAAAGAAATTCCTATTAGTCGCCTCTTACGCCGTGCACGGAACAATACGCAGTGTTGTATTATTAAGATCCCCCCACCCACCGGGGGAACTATTTCTGGTATGCCACAAACAAGTAACCTTTAGTCGTTAGTCAAACCAAACCAATTTGCATTTAGTTGGATCCTTTTTAGCCGGCTGTCATGCGCATATATATATATGCATGTATGTGTGTATTTTTGTGCACGTGAATACAATTTGACAATCAACCGTTACTTTTGTAATTGTGGACGGATTGATTTCAAATTTGTTATGATGTTTCCCGGATAATCCTGCAACAACCATATGTATTGGTAGTTTTGCCAATTGTGCCAAATAATGGCCACTAATTTAATAATTTTACATGTTAATATTATTTCTACATAACTCATACGTTTCTTTGAAACAGGATAGCATTGGTGTAAAGTACGTATTTCATCAAATGTATATTTATTTCAGCAATTTGGTCAAAATTTATAACATTGGAGGCCATTTTCAACATTTTTCTATGTTTGAACATGTAGCAGTTTACAAATACTGGTTCTTCTGCTACTTACTTGGGGTATGCAATGCGCTTTGAGATATTTTTTATGTTAGTTATTGACCTATTATAAATACTATTCTTGCTGGATCACTTTCAATGTTAATACTTTGTTCTTCAAAGTTCTGTTACTAAACATAATTTTTAACCAAACGCACTATATTTTCAAAACCTGACCACTTTTTAATGTGTTTAACATGTACGCAAAAAGGTTATCCTAACTATGGTTTCTGATCAGACGCCCCTGGATTTAGAAAGAAAGTTTCAATGTTACCATTGACCAAGGTTATATTTCTTAGCGATGGCATGCTCAAGTTGAAATGCCATTATGCGCCTTTTTTTTCTTTCATTTTCGTCAACACTACATTGCACAAGGTTAGTTTTAACAAAATGTTCCGACACATTCTTATATTGAATAAAAAATCTAAATGCTAATGCTTACAAGTTTTATGTGGTGCTTAAAATGTCTGTGTTTATAAGTAACAGCTCTGGCTTCTTTTAAATCAAATCTCATTTTGATATGCGGTAACATTAAGGACACGTCTAAAAGAGAATTTTGGACTATTTACAAATTTTTGATCTACATATATTTCATAAATATAATGTTTTTGAAACTATCATTAGTTATACTTACCATTTACTTCCTATTGTAATAAGTATAAATGAACTATAGCAATGGTTAGACTATATTCCACCAAAATGTAATATACGAGCTTGAATTTAACAACTGTCTTTTAATAAGCTCTTCCCTACAAATTTTTAATATGTTTAAGGGCCATTATTTTACTTCATCCCTGTGCAATTGAAATATTCTAGCTAATCACAACATTTTGTGTAGACTTATTATTCGCATAAAATAAAATTAGATATTAAGGTAAAATAAAGTCTAAACGAAAGTTAATACATTTGAATTAGTATACTTTATCATTATTATAAGCCCTGATTTGAATAATTTTACTAGCACAAAGTTTTGCATGTTGTTTTATACCAATTTGAAACCAGTATATATCTTTTTCAGTAAGTCACCATTCTGAATTTCAATGTTTTACAATATAAACTGCAACAAAAGTAAATCAAACAAAATGAACTGAATATATGTTAATTACAATATCGGTAGAAAAGACATATCACAATTTTCAATTTATATCAAATATACTCAACAACAAAAGAAACGCCGAATAATTTTCGTGTGGTTTTTTGCGTTTTTGGCGATTTCTGGGAAACTTGTGTGCGAACTTTTTTCTGTAATATTTTTCTTTCTTTATCCTTTATGTGGTCTGTTGGTGGCGGCTTAATTACCCTAACACCTTGGTCAATTCAATGAAGTGGTCGTTTTGACACCTTTTTCCATATTAGGCAACATGTGTTACAATGACCCGTACAAACTGAAATGCATAGTAAAGACAAGCTTAAAAAGGGATAAAAAACGTTAAAATATTGAAACAAACTCAACGAAAAAACCATGCCACGGCTCTCACAAATTCATAGGGAACGCGCCGTGGGTATGCTGGACAGCGGAAGGAGCCGCGCTGACGTCGCGCACCACTTTGGTGTTAATGAAAGTACAGTTCGACGCCTACGAAGTCGTCTTAGGGACACTGGATCTACTCGCGACAGACCTCGGTCAGGTAGACCACGTGTTACTACTCCCCAGGAGGACCGCTATATTCGGGTCTCACACCTACGCCAGAGATTTATTCCAGCGACAACCACCACCGGAGCACTCCCAGGACGTCAGGGCAATCGCATCAGTGCCCAAACAGTGAGGAGACGGCTTCATGAACACGGTATTCGAAGCCGGCGCGCGTATCGCGGAATGCCCTTAACCGGTGCTAGGCGCCAAGCGAGGCGTCAATGGGCCATGAATCATGTGCGCCTCTACGTTACCACAGCTACGCCAAGCCCTCATCGAGGAGTGGCATCGCATACCCAGAGTCGTAATCCAGCGCTTGGTGACCTCTATGAGGCGCCGGTGTACGGCGGTGATTAACGCGAACGGAGGCCACACTCGTTATTAGGCACTTTAACTCGTCATTTTGTGAGGCACTTTTTTTGTGTTAAATGAACCGTGACTATCTTCTGTAAAGTGACGAAAACTGTCTAGAAGTATGCTATAACAACTGCCTTTTTGATATATGTAACATAGATTCCAGTTGCAAATTTAGGAAGATAGATGTGGAATTTCTAAGAATCGGCGTTTCTTTTGTTGTTGGGTATATGTAATGAATTATTCCAGTCCAATTATTGCAGACTTATTGCCACTCTGATGACTCTGCATTTTGTCGACCTATTGCCTCTGGCATAGGTATATATATATATATATATATATATATATATATATATATATATATATATATATATATATATATATATATATATATATATATATATATATATATATATATATATATACAAGCACTCAAACTGGTGATTGCATTGAATGTTTCTTCACACATCCGATTGATTTTGACTTGTCAACTCTCCTACTAGGTTATAGCTAAGTCATAGTATACATATGTAAAAGATTAAATCTCGACTAGATATATAATCAAACAATCCTAAGAATAGAACACTTTCTTTATATACTGATAACTCACTATCTATGTTTTCTTATTATCAGTGGGCATTTGCTTTGCATTACTTTACATCAAGTACAGTGCTCTTCACTTAGATTAAATTTGTACCAAACCTTATTACAATTCAGGGCCGTTCTTAGTCGAAATACGAGGCACGAAAAGCAGCTGGTTTTACAATCTTTAATCCTGATATGCCAAAAGGGTTATGTTAACACGGAAGATTTTGAGAAAATAAACGTCAAACTAATTTCAATTAATGTTTATATAAAGATAGAATTTAGTTTTTCATTTCAAAGTGGTTGATGGGGTACAACTAACCTAAATCTCCTCTCAGAAAAAGGCATGCTATTTTTTGTGACAAGATTTTTCTTTTTGTGTAAAATGTTGAATCAAAACAGCTGATTGTTACGACTCTAGAATTTAAATATAAGTTTTCTCTGGATAAAAGATATACCAGTTAGCAGAGTATTTTGTATTTTGATATTTTACGTGAGTAACTCAAGATGCAATAAATACTTTTTAATATTTAAGGAAAATACATATAGTACGATATTCGAATAATATAATAAAATGGTGTGATCTTTCTATGCCTTGAAGTACTAAATTTAATTGAAATATAATATCTCAAGTATGCCAATGTATAAAAATGGTTAGAATAATTTGTTTGTTGTAGAATTTTGTCTACTGTTAAATGATATAAAATCATTGAACACCATTCAACCTGTGGTAAATTTTGAATAAAAAAGTCGATATGTTGCCCTGTACTTGAAAATCAAATGACTATCTAAAGAGGCGGGAAAAAGTTTTCTGTATCTTTCAGAAATAATTGTAACCGCTCGATATCAAGTAGATTATGACATAGGACACATGCTGATTACACCTTAGTAATTTCTCTTGCTTTGAGACACACCTGAAAATTCGATTACGTAAAGAAATGAATAACAATTAAGGTTAATTATCAAAACAAAATATCCAGTCTATTTCCCGTTATTAAGAAAATATGTTTCCGCAGTAAATAGCGGTTGCTGCTAAACTAAACACTGTTATGAAACATTCATAAATATAAAGAATGTACACCACAGTGCATGTTTCATTAAACAGCATAAGCGCGCAATGAGGGATTCTCCGAGTAAACTAAATAAATGCCAAGTAATTTTTAATAAATTCTTATTCCGAAATTATCAAATATATTATGGGATTTAATAAAAGCACTGATTTAACTAACCCTGGGAGAGAAATTACCATGGATGAGAAAGTTGTTGAGTGAAATTAATATGTTGTTGAACGATTAAGAAAATCCAACTGTCATTCAAAATAACAAATGAAGAGTCTTAAGTATCACTTTACTATCAAATGCTCTCAGTAAAGACGTAAAAGGGGGGTTGTATATATTGCTTATTTACGACAAGCAAATGGTACACTATAGAATATAAAAGTACTTTTTAGCAACAAGCGTTTTTTCACTATTAGTATCTGGATAATATGAGAATTGTGTGTTCTTGATCATATTCGTACTTCATTTATTATGCTTAATCTATGATCCTTAGTTGGAGGTATTGTGTATTTTTTGCATCGTTGTAAAACGTGTCATTATTTGTTTGCTATTGCTAATTTTCTCTGAAAAAATATAAATCTTATCATGAGGGTTTAAATCATATCGGTATAAAACACACATTATAATGATTTTTCATGGATGATATCACAATATTCAAGATAAATAGAGCTTATATGAACGCTAAATTATATACTGCCTGTTGTTATAAATGAATAATCTCGGTTATCCTAATCTAGCTTCCAGATTACTTTTTTTGTTTAATTTATTTTATTTCTTTTCTTCTGAATTGCATTGTTTATCAGAGGAAAATTTCAAGGTCTAGAATGAGTTTTTACATTGAAAATTATCTCGCTGATACATAAAGGGTAGAGTGTACTCTTGCTGAAAAGATACAGAGTATTATCGTTAGTTTAAAACACTTTCAACAAACAAAATATTTTTTGCATGGGTTTTTATAAAGATACAAGTGTCCTCTTTAAGTAGCACCTGATGTTTTTAAAAGCACTCTTCAGCATTATAGATCCTAATAAAATAAAAAAGAGAAAAACTTATACCACCTTTTTCATTCTTTATTATGACCGTGCGCTGAAAGTTCAATTAGTTTCTGTGTCTCACTGCTAAGATAAAATTAAAATATTTGATCATGATTTATATCAAAGGAGTAAAGCACAAAACTTGTTTATGAGAGGTTTGATCGCTAGATGTGCTTAAAGTCTTTTACGGGAATAAAATAAAGAAAATAATCTCTTCAAATTTTAGTCTTTAGTTAGCTATTTTTGAAAGCGAAGCGTTTGATCTGCTGATAACAACCATCACTAAAATTTAATATATTCATTTCATATTTATCTTACCAAAGAGAATGATTCATTGGCTTGGAATTCAAGCACTGATTTAACAAGGATTCACTGGGCATAATAAACACAAGATTTTAGGTGTGTATTCCTAAATTTAACCAATTTTTTACATTTTTACGTATGCGTTTGGTCTCAGTTAACGTGTAAGTAGGAGCAGAAATGCATAAAATTAAATAGTTTTACACCAAATCTAGCAAAATAGCCTCTTATTACTTTATTTTATTGTCTAATCTTCACTGAGTTTTTCTCTGATACTAAAAAAGGTACAGTTATGACAGCCGTTTACACTGATGGTGTGGCAAATGACTCGTTTGAAAGTAACGAAGAATATGGAAATGCTAGTTATATCAACAAAGCTTTCACAAAGGAAGAAATAGACGAAGATATCAATAGAAATAAGATCAGACGCCAGTTTTCGGCAGATGATATTACAAGAAGACCCTCCCTTGCAGTAAGTAACAACAGGGCTTGACACATAGAATACTTTTCAGCGGCAGATCCAAGGAGATGGTTCAGAAATTGCTATTCCCTTTCTCCATTCAAAACAATAGGCTTTTATACTTTGAGGTTGAACCCTCTTTTCCCTATCCCCACCCCTTCCTCTCCTCTGCCTTCCCTCCTTCTTGACCAAAACCTACATTCTCCACCATTTAATTTTGTGAGAAGAGTCTTGATGTTTTACCATGTAGCACAGTCTGTTATCAACAAGAGAGAAAAATTAAGCCAGGAGTTTTCTTCTCTTGAAATGAAAAAATCTATGCTGTACTAATACAGTTGATGGGGTTATGTCTCGATTGGCTAGCTAAGTGACATATCTTTCGGCGTTAAGCGGTCGCAGTATCAATGGGTGAAAATTAATTCTGTTTTTATTTCATTCTGTTACAGAAGTCAACGTCATCAAGAGGGTCTAGAACAATTAGTAATCGCTTATCTCAGTTTACCGCTCTGAAGTATATACAAAAATTCACACAGCAGCAAATATCACAGCTTGAAAAGTTCAGCAGTGTTAACTATTTTCCAAGCCACTCGCATTTATACCTCCATTGGTTGAAACAGTTTTCCCAGAGGTAAGAATCGTTCAATTTATTCCTTATGATTCAGCTTAAGATACCAATGAGTTCCACTGTACATGTTTATGAATAATTTGATCATTAGACTTTCTTGTTTCATTTATTCACAAACAATTGCTTGAAAGTTATGAAAGCTATATTGCATAGCGCCGCAACCAATGCAACCATTTTAATAATTAAGATTTGAGAGTAAGGAGGTTCAACACCATGTTCTTAAACTATGCTATCTGTGTGGGCAAGGTTGTAGATATTGCTAAAACTTCTCCGTTTAATATCTCGCCTGATTATGTTGCAGGTAAGTATACTTAACGTACATTTAATCATTTGCATTAAACAGTTTTCTTGTTTTGCTTACTTAATTTACATTTTAAATTCAGTTGCGTCAACAGGACATATGTAACAGTTTGATAATACCAATAGAACCACACACACAAACACACAGACACTGATACACTCACATGTCATCAAATGATAGAAAGATTCCTCCCTTTTCAAAATACAGCAGTAGATCTGCTTTGAAGTGCATTCTTCTATACCGCATCTTTTGTAATGTAAGTACCATTTATTAACCGAATGCCAGCTTGTGTCTATTTTTAGCGGTTCACAGTTATGGCGACCATATTTTTAATTCTCACAATTTATAAACCATTGTTAAATTATCTGTATTATATATGTGTGCACAAGAATGTGTTCGATATGCATGATTTTGTCTTGTTACAGATTAAACTGGGACAAATGGTTTCTACTTACTTTGATTGCAATTTTGATCGGTTTGCTGGCAGCCTTTTTGAAGCAATGTTTGCAATTTTTCAACAATGTAAGGTGGGATAAAGCTAAAGAGTACGCAAATGTACGTTCTTTACACTGATTATTACACCACTAATTAATAAATCATATTATTAGTGTTTTATTAACATGTCATCGTTTTGGGGCTAATTGCGCCTGAGGTGTCAGTAGATCAGGTAACGCTGTTAGCCCATGTTAATTGATGGTTGTAAAGCTGAAATTGGTTGACCCGATGTATCAAAACCACATGTACATCATCGATAACCACATGTGCACCAAAAAACTCCTTCTCCTCATAGCTGATTCTATCATGTTATGACCGCATATGACAAACACATTTTTCCCTTGAACTGAGCAAGCAAATTACCACATGGTAAATTTCATAGGGTACTAGTTTTTATTGAAGCACTGGTGGTGCCATTGCTTGATATTGCATTACCCAGAATAGACACGGGTAATTCCACTGATGCTTCATGAGTAGGCAACCACAAAGTCTAGTATTACCATGTGGGAAAAATTGATTACCCCCTGTCTTTGCCAAATGGTTGTGCATGCTTGTCGAAGATGTTCATTTGCTTTGCATGTTATATGTTTCAGGAAGACAATATAGCTATGGCATGGGTGTGGAATTCTAGCATTGGTATTACATTTGTTCTGATTGCTTCCTTCCTAGTTGTTGTAAGCTAGCTTTTTCTTTCCTTTGTTGTTGGTGGTGTATATGTTTTTGTTCAATTAGATACTTTTGTGAGCTTTATATTTTCTTTTTATTGTGTAAGTTATGTAGTTATAAATTTTATGTTCGTTTCTAGTGATGTTTCATGGACAGTAGTATTATTTTGGCAAGTTGTTGCTAATTAATGACAATATTACTGAGAGCTAGTTTTGAATTCCAATCCCAAAAGATCTGTGTCCAAACGGTATCACTTTGACCTTCATCTGATGTTATCACGATGCCGGTTTCTAAAAGTGGTAGTTGATTTCAACTTATTTTGCTCAGGTTTAGGCTAAGGTACCTGAATATATTTAATTTGAAATGACACTAGTTCTCCGTTTTGTATAAAATGTGTCTTTAAAATAAGAAAGGGTCTGAATTGTTTGGCTAGTTTTCTTACTTAAATTTAACCTTTCAATCAAAAGTTTTAACTTCCAGTCTTGCCTGACTATCTTTCAAAAAATATAACTTTGTTAAGTTAATATTCTAATTGTGATTAGCTGCATATTTTCTTCACAATTGTTAGTTATTATGAAAAGCTTTTATCTTTTATTTTATTTGAACATTTCTGCAATTGTTCTTGTTTCTCCAGAGAAACCTTTATGTTGTTGCACTGGTTTTTGTTTGTTTGCTTGTTTTGTGTTTAACGTCCCGTTCACCAGCTAGGATGAGTATATAAGAACGCACTTGCTAAAGGAACAACTGGGAAAAAGAAGGAAGAATGAATAAATAAAAAAAGAAAGAAATTCCGATTAGCCGCCTCATACGCCATGCACGAAACAGAAAGCAGTGGGCGTATCCTTAAGATTCCAACAGGGGGGATACTGCATTGTTGTTTAGTTTACTTCATTTTACTTTGACTTTAGTTTGTTCACCAACCGGCAGTGGGATCAGGAGTACCGGAAGTGATCTCATACCTAAACGGAGTGACCGTTCATGGCGTTTTCTCACTTAAGAATTTCATAGTCAAGTTTATAGCATTAATATTCGCGGTCAGTAGCGGACTACCAACGGCAACCCAGGGTCCAATGGTAGCGCTTGGGTGAGTGAAGAGGTCATTCATAAAACAAATACGAGGCTAAGACACGGTTGTGTGTACTCTGATTTCATGGTGTATAGGCCAGGTTAAAAATTTACTATATCGGCAGGGAAATGGATCGGACATTCAAAAAAATTTACGTAAGCAATGGTAAGTTTTGCTGAGAGAAACAGGACCATGTTGCCTGTGAATGCCTTTAAATTTTCAATAAAACGTGGAAGAACCATGTAAAAAGAAACAGTGTAGGTATTTTTGAGCCTTTGCATGGAGAATGCGTGTGAAAGGCTTTCCGTATGCGCGATATAAGAAAAATAACATGCATTTGCACAACCGAAATTCATTTTTAGGTTAACAGGTTGCAATGTCAGTCAACAAGCTAGAGACAGAATAACAACGGCTTTGTAAACAATGTTTTTTTCTTTATTTGAATTGATATTTTGAACAGGGCGATTATTGGCGGAGGTGTTGGTCAGTTTAAGTCCGAATCTTGTGGCTTCAAACCGACCTGGTTTTCAAGATTCAGAAATGCCGAAGACAGGTAAACAGCGAATCTAGTTACTTTAGATTAAAAAAAAACTTTTTCAACGTTAGTGACGTCACTTGTGCAGCCGTATAGAGAATATAGTTGCTTCCCTCAGGCCTCCCACCCCATCTTCCTGCCCCTCCCACCCCATCCCCCTGCTCCCTCCTTAAAGTTAATGTGCATTTAACTTTACTTGCCTATATATTGGCAAAAATGATCACCGATCGCATGACTGTCAGATAAAAGACCGCCGGCCCGGTGACCATCAGACAAATGACCATCTGACCACTAGGGTCATATTTTCCTGAATTTTAATTTTTTTCTGGGAGGCGGAATTTGCAGGTAAATATTTCACGGAGTTTGTCTTTTACTGCAGTTGCCTTAATGGTGGGGGGGGGGGGGGGGGAGGCAGACGGTTGCTCCACTTATCAATTTTACAACGTCTACCTACCGACTTATTTAGACGACGGGAGAGTGTCATACAGATGTCCCTAAAATATTAATCACATCACCGTCTGGACAGTGACCGGTGACATTAATAGGGAATAGTATTCATCGCTCCGTCAAAGTTCCCTTCGGGTCATCGGGTAAGACAGGAATATGCATGAAGTCAATTTTTATGAAAGTTTTCAAAAGCAAGTGGTAAACAAACTGGCGCGCTTTTCGTTTTCCACTTAATTTTCATACTCAAAACGCCAAGCAAAAACGAAAATGAAGAAGAGAAAAAAACGTGTTTTTTTTTATCAAGAACTACAACGCGTAATGGCTGCAGCAACATTTGCACAAGCTTCTCACATCTGTCAGCAGCCACACTGCATAACATACATCTGTGCTTTATTTGCACACGCTAAATACGCTGAGCATAGTGACATGCTTATGTCGGTTTTGTGAGAACGTAAAATCTTATCTGGTCCTTTTAAATACACCAAATGTTCGTATAAATTATTATCTTTAGTTACGAACTATTCTTGGTGGGGGTCGGGTTAGGGGGGGGGGGAGGAGCAGGATGCCCTTTCATGGAATAAGTCAGACTTTTGGGGAAAAAAAAGGTTTCTTAGAAAGGTTTTAGAATCTTAAAAACGTTGTTTTATCTGTAAAGGAAAAGCAAACTAAAACCAGGCTGAAAGGTTTTTAAAATGCTACCCAGATAAAGTGATTTTTAAGATATAATTTTTTTGGCCATGTATTTAATATTTCGCCTTTGGGAAATAGATTCTCGTTTTATTATTGTCTTTTAGACGAACTTTTACGACGGCAGGGGTCGCAGCAGGCATCGCCGCAGCCTTCAACGCACCAATCGGAGGCCTGCTTTTCGCCATGGAAGACTTGACATCTTTCTGGAGTAAAAAACTCTGTTGGCAGACGTTCTTTTGCTGCGGTATAGCGGCATGTGTTGCAAATACCATAAACACAGCATTCAATGCGTTCGAATATAGAGGATATTTCGGATTGTTCAGTTTATCGGTAAGTTCTTAAGAATTTGTTTTAAAAAATTATAACTGACTAGATTTTGCTACGAGCAATCCCCTGAGTTGCACACCAGGTGTCTACATGTTAAAATAAGGAAGGCGTTGTATTGAATGCCCCATCGCTTATTCACTACCGGGTACTGTTCCGCCTTCCCATCCCTTCTATTTTCAGAACTTTAGGAAATATTCTGATATTGGGACTTTCAGCTAAAATTTATGAATTTTTTACGGCACGGATTTACCCAGGAAGGTGGGGGGAAGGGAGGGGGGTCAAAAAGTACAAAATTTTTACCTGAGTACTTTTGGCTTGAACAGCCCACAACAGAAACCGGAACAGCTCAAAATAAAAAGACAGTCTGATTCAAGTGGGTACATTTCACATGTCTGAGGCTTCAGTTTGACTGTTGGGGATTTTCCATAGTTTTTTTTTTAATTTGTTCACTTGCATTTTATCACAAGGGCTCACAAGTGCTGTTATATATTTAATGGATGCTATGTATGTTAATATCTAGTCTTGAAATTTTCCCTAAATGATAATAAAACGCTTAAAAACCTTTACAGATGTTCTTCGAAGATGTCAGTCGTGAACAATATGACCCGAAAACACACACACACGCACACACACACACACATACACACACACACGCGCACACACACACACTTATTTTAAAATAGAGGAAGGGTTTTCAGATATCTTGACTCGTTAAAGTTGTACCAAAGACCATCAGCTACTGTCAGTTTATGGTCTTTGGCCGCACTTAGATAACAATGCTGACGTCACACAATGGGGTACAGCAGATTACCGCTTGCATGACATCATAGTTTTGTGTATTTTTTTAAAATTATTGAATGGTCAAATTTACTCCCCCCCCCCACCCCCCCCTCCCCCCCCCCCGAAAAAAGAAATAAAACAGCCTTACTGAAATGCAAAAACAGTAAACAAAAGAGTTTAAAATATAAGATTTTTAAACGGTTTTAGCTGGTTCAATTTCCAATTTAAACAACATCGTGAAATGAAGTTGGTATTTACCTGAATTGAGATAGGTAAAAGGAAGCAAGAAGCAATTGAACAGTAGATCAAATTCATTTATTTAAAATTTGTAACGTGTCACCTGGTTCCAAAACCAAAATTGTACCTCCAGAAGATATTTTAATTCAATGATCTGGCTTCTTCCAACAAAACAATGAAAAGACTGTGAAAAGCATATACCAATTCCATACGCCAGAGGAATATTTTGAATTTTGAACAATTTCGATCTGCTATTCAATTGCATCTTGCATTTTGTAGACTCAAGTACTGGCCATTTCACACAGCGGTGTGAAACCGGCATAGCTAGTGCCAATTTCGTCAAAAAGGGGTGCTTTTCTTTCAGTAATTCCCATTTTCCCACAAGGGGGGAGGGGTGTCTTTCAGAACTCTTAAAAAGCCATATATACGCATATTAAGTACATGAAACCCCCCGTCCCTCCCCCCGCCCAGGGCCAGCTAGGCTGACTCGGGATTGGCCAACCCTGCAAGTCTGTTCATAAAGTGATTTAACATAGCTCTAATGATCTGAATGCAATCCTGTTCTTCTATGGACCAGATCACTGAGCCAATACAAATCCACATCCTGTCATTGGTTCCGGCCGTGGCTATCGGCATCATCGGCGGACTTCTAGGAGCATTATTTACTCGATTAAATGCATGGATGGTACAAACTCGAAAATATCTACTCGCCAAAATAAAGAATAAATATTGTCAAGGAGCGGTTCGGATGGCTGAGGTTATTGTTTTGGTGGTAAGTACATGTATTAATAACAAACAACAACAAAAGAAGATACCTACTCCAAATCAAATCTTAACCTTAGTGTGAAGATGGACCTTCACTTCTTTTTGATGTTTTTGTACAAGAAATAATAATTCTAGAACAGGGTATGATAAAAACAAATAACTCTTTTGAGCTGATGTAGAATAAGTTACCATTTGGCTCTATCGTTGGGTCGTAACTCAGCATATATTGGCTGATTTTGAGTCAGCCATTAAGATACGGTGAGCATATGGTGAAATATTGATCTCTGAAACATGCGTTGACCTTCAAGTCAACATTTTTTTTCAAAATGTCAACAACAGCTCACTTTAATTCAACATGTGTCAATGTATGCTTTGATATATGGTCCGTAAAGTACACAAACCCTGGAAAACAACAACTCACAAATGCTTCCTGGTCAGTAATTTTTAAAAATGGTGACTGTAAATAATTGGACAGCTGTATACTGGGGGTCAACATTTCCATTTACAGTTGATTATGTCGACGACGACGACGCTGCTGCCGCTGGCCTTTGACTGTACCGTCGGTGAGGAGTATCCCAACGACACGGAGCATCTACGGCAGTGCGGGTTCGAGTAAGTTCGCGTTGCTTTTCTATTACTTCCGGTCGTGTCACTTCCGGGTTGTATTCGCTTCCTGGTGTGTTACTCCTGGCTGCATTCACTTCCTGTTGTGTCAATTCGGATTGCGTCACGTCCTCTTGGATCACTCCTTGTGTTGTTACTTCCTGTGACATTGCTTCCTGATGTGTCCCTTCTTACTACCTCACTTCCTGTTACCTCCCTTCCTGTGACGTTCTTTGCAGCCGGCCAGGATACCCCTCCCTACTCACCGTTGATCACAGCATGTTGGCAGTGCTAAGTGAGGAAATAGTGTCAATAGAAGGTCTGGCAAGTGAGCGGACAGTGCCCTCTTAAGAAGTGTCAGCTAGGGATAGTGTCCATAGCAGGAGGATTAAGTCAGTGTATAGTGTCCATTGACGTAGTGTCAAGTGAGAGGTTAGTGTCCACTGACGTAGTGTCGAGTGAGAGGACAGTGTCTACTGGAGTAGTGTTAAGTGCGGGGATAGTGACCATTAAAGTAGGGCCAGGTGAAGAAGCAATAAAAAAAAAAAACAAAGTGAATGCTGAGAAATGAATAAATAACAGACACAGGCCAGTGTTATAAGTTGACCAGGGCAAATAAACACAGAAAATGGGGTCATTGTGCGCACGTATAAGACTGGTATTAAAAACGTGCGCCAAGCCGCAGAACAGCAATTACCAACATATGATTATACAATCAATAAAACAGTCATACAATCAATAAAACAATGATTTATAATTTTCAGATATATTGTCGATTTTTGTAAAAGTTTTAATTAATCATTTTTATTATTTTTATAAATAAAAAAAATAGCATTTTTATCGTTATTCTTAAAACTGATACAAATTTGCATGCTAACAAGATACAGATTCCTATTACCAATATCTTCTAAGAATTTATTTGGACAAATCAAGTTTTAGTGATATTTTAAATAAAAATTGACCAGGGACCACGTAGTCGAAATTGTTCTGTGAATTTCGTTGTAATTGTACAGAGCTTTTGACTTTATAAATTATCATTGTAAAACATGGTGCAGTTTTTAACAATTATCAATTAATCATGAAGTTTCATTTGGTCAATTTTTGAGGCATTTGTTAAAATTAGCAAGATATGTGCGTATTTAATACATGTATTTTAAATGTTTGAAATTTGAGAAACCCCTCACGAAACAGTTTACGAGAACTTGTCCGGAAAAAGAAGTTGTACTCGTGTGCGTTCGTTCTTCTGCTTGTTGGACTTTCCGTTCTTCTATCTGTCAGTTTTTCAAGCTTCCAAATACAATGTTTTGTCCGTGCGAGTCCTCATAACCGGTTTGAGCCTAAGTTTCTGAAGTTTTATATAGTGAAATTATACATATATCATAGTCATTATTCTGTGAAATTTCAAAGCAATCGAAGTGGACTTGAGGGAGAAACAGCTCTCTCTCTCTCTCTCTCTCTCTCTCTCTCTCTCTCTCTCTCTCTCTCTCTCTCTCTCTCTCTCTCTCTCTCTGTGCGTCTCTGTGTGTATGGTGTATGTGTCTGTGTGTGAATGTCTGTGTTTGCATTTTTTATTTAAAAATTGAAATGTAAATATGTGCAAGGGATTGAACTCTCTCTCCCTCTCACTCTCACTCTCTCTCTCTCCCTCTCTCTCTCTCTCTCTCTCTCTCTCTCTCTCTCTCTCTCTCTCTCTCTCTCTCAATCTCTCTCTCGATCTCTCTCACTGTATGCGTGTGTGTGTATGTGTATGTGTTTCCATTTTTTATTAAAATGAAATATAAAACGGTATAAAGGATTGAATTTCAGCCTTTTTTCTTCATGGGTTCTTTGCAACACATTTGAGGCATTGTCAGTCGAGAAAATTTTGATACGGTTTGGACCCCGAGTCACCTTTTGTCAATCAAATCTTCGACCAGTTTTGCTCTGTTACTTTAAATGTTGTTGTTTACAAGGCATGATAAAAACGCAGAAACAAGAGGGACACCCACAACTGAATATAGTACCGGTCTGGCAGGAATTCTGTTGAATTGGCCGTGAATTTATTTATTGATGACTCGATATAAGTTATATTCTGAATGCCTCTTGGCATGATTAAGAGTAAATCTCCATGTGAATGCACAGTCAGAAATCAAATATGGCGTGCAGCTGTGGATTTGCTCAGCGACTATTGCCGGTTTCAGATTTGCTTACATTTATTTTATACAGATATAATTAAAATGCAAGTAACACACTCGCGTTTAATAGATATTAATGACAGTTAAGAAAGTAAAAATAAAATAAGGATAAATTAGTGTTTCCTACACTGTAACTAAACTTCATCTGGAAAAATACTTTCCAGTGTTATTGGTTGAATTGTTTAATCTTGAACTTGATGAAACGAATCGTTGTCAGCCGCGGTCAGGGCATTGTAAGACCCCCTTCATATTAATGATATGCACGTTATGGGAAGGTCTTTGCAAGAATAAAGTGACCTGGATAAACTATCTGGATTAGATATAACCGAGCTTTAATAATATAAGGAATATATATAACGGAAATCAAATAACATATGGATTTAATGTAATTGAACTTTAATAACACAAATATGCGTTACTGGATTTTATGTCGTAGAAAAAGTTGCAAGATTTTAAAAATTCTTTCTTTAGTTACAACATTTCTGTTACTTCTGACAAAAATATATGTCTTGGATAAAAAAGAAAGGACACTTGAAAAAGAATGGCAACAAAATAAGGTTCTGGATAAAATGTACTCGAATGGCTATTCTCAAATCAAACTCAACGAAAATAGTTCTTATTCGAAAGTATATAAAAGAGAAAAAGTAATAAAAAATATATTTTATCTAAAGATCCATAAAACAGGGAGCACAACATTTAATAATATTATGTACCGTTTTGCGATGAGAAATAATTTGAAGGTAGCGTTGTATTGCTCGCGGTGGGGGCAGCCTTACCCAAAGAAAGCCAGTCCAGATTTATTGTTTGAACATCTTCCTGTTGACAATTTTAAACCTTACAATATCATGGCGGATCACACAGCTTATGATAAAACGTATCCATACGCTTACATGCACCCGGAGACAGTGTCCATTTCTTTAATACGAGAACCCTTCTCTCGCCTCAAGTCCTCCTTTAACTATTTTCATCTTGTTTCAAAGTTTAATCTTACGCAATTCAAGGATCCTTTAAAAGAATTTCTACTGGGCAGTGATAATCAGCATAATATAAATATAAAAGATTCACATATATACTGGATAAAAGACTCACAAATGACGATGTTCGGATATAAGCAGAAACATAACAACACTACTAGTTACGTGAAATATATCGACGAAAAATTCAAATATATCTTAATCGCCGAAAAATTCGACGAAAGTTTAGTGCTTTTAAAGAGAAAATTTGGTTGGGAAACGAAAGATATACTCTATATGTCTTTGAATTCAAAATCACAAAAGGAAAAGAAAAAAGACGATAGAAATGAAGAAGATACTTTAAAAATGAAAGAAGTATATAAGAATTTTTCAATGGCTGATCATGTAATGTACGACCATTTTTATAATAAACTCGTTGCTGAAATTCGAGCACAGGACATTTCTTTCATAGACGAAGTTCTAGACTTTAGAGAACTGAATCGAATAGCGCAGAAATTTTGTACATCCCTATGTTTTGACTATAAAAAAAAATTGAATGAGCTTTCTGAAAGTGACATTGTGGATACAATGACATCATATTACGTCAAAAAGCATATCAATGTACCCGAATCAAGTTTTTACAGCAGTTTTAATATATCTTTTGGTGATTGTGGTCTTATGCAGTTTGGTACACTGAATTTTCAAAAAGCGACGCGCGTTCGCCAGTTTCCATCTGTTTGCCACCCGGAAGCAAGTGCCCCCGTTTTGCGCAAACCAATGGTTGAAACAAGTGATTTGGATAGCGAATGGTGCGATTCTACCCGGCATGTGGTGTATACTTTTCCAAGCAAACTCTTTAGAAAATGCAAACTTACTCAGAAAAAAATAGAAATTAGGACAAATTAGCAGTTCCCACAATAACCGATCAAAATAAAAAAAAATAAAGGTCAGGTGAAAGATTGGACTAAAATACAAGAAATCAATGAGATAGCAAACAAAGACGTCACTTTTGTTTTGACAAATGAACAATTTATAAATTGAAACTGGAGTATGTATTTAACTTATTTTATAGCGTTTAAGAACACTCGACGGCATTTGAGGCTTTAAATTAAGCTTATGCTTTTGAACATAACTTGCCATTTTGTGAATATATACTTCCCTATCTGTTACGAATCCTGCTGTAAGTTAATAGATAAGATAACAAAGATTATACACGGAATATGTCAAGATTTTCGTCGTGATAAAGACCTATCAATGTAAACGAGAATACAGCTAACAAACCGGATATTAAATTCATGGGATCTTAGTCTAAGTGATTGTCTTTGTTATTTAATGCCACAATCTAAAAATTCTTTTTCAGGAGCAGTAATATAGAGTGTAATTTTTTAAACTTTTTTCAAGTTTCATTTTAGAAGATGTTGAGTGAGTGTACAAATTTAATGTATTTGGACATTTTCACGTCACAATCAAACCTTAAACCAGACGTTAAATGTTTTTAGCCTGGCCGATTTTCGTCGGTGGGCTATTTCCCATCACTTTTGGGCCACCTATCGTCCGTTATTGCGTCTTGTTTGTGTGTTTGAACATTTTTTTTCAAAATGCTTCTCTCGATACACTTCTGGCAGATTGTTTTGATATGTATTGGGAATGTTTCTAGGTGGTTCTGTACTCACACACACACACACACACAGACAAACACACACACACACCACAAACACACGAGCGTAGCTTGCCCCACACAGTCCGAGTGCTTTGGAATTTGACAGCAATATTCCCACAGTGCTAAATTTATGTCTTATCTGAATTGGTGGCTTGCTTCTTTCACCTTTGTAATGTCTCCACTTTTACCGCTGGGTACACTGTCGACGGACATTCTTAAAAATAATAAATATTGAATAAAACTTTTGAAAAGAAATAGTTCTAATTCAATGAAACAACATAATCGTTGTTAACCGAATGAATGTTATTTATCGAGCGCATTGATTAAACATTAAAAATTCGACGATATATTAGGCCAGAAAAATCATTAACCTTGTTTCTCATCTCATCTGTTTACTGAAATTATAATTAAAAAAAATAAGAAAGCTGCAGATAATTTTGATTAAAAAGAAATGTCCGACCCGTGTGTTGAAAATAGAAGAACACAAAGGCAGAAAAAGTGGTATGGTTGGTCAGTTTGAGGATAAAATTTCATCGGAAAACTTTGCTCTTGGACAATTTCGTACTAGAAGCACCTAAACGGTATCACACATATAAATAGACAATTTAAGGCGTCCTAGGACACAGGCGATTTACTGAACAAACTCGATTATTTCAAGGAAAAAGCTGCGGTTTCGAGAATAAAACAAAAAATGATCACTAGCCTACAGTTGGATGAGAACACAATCGATAATGACTTTAAACAAAAACATAAATTAATTCAAAGAATCATTTAGAAAATACAGTCCTTGGTACAATTTAAGCTTAATGCAGAACTTGCATGAAGCAATGCCCAAGCAATTTATCATGTCATGTTATGAAGAGACAAGACTAAAAAATATTTTAAAGTTAAACAAACAGAATTAAAAATACTCGAATACCATAGCAAGGCGAAAAACAGCGGAAATATAGTATTGCTGCATGGCTCATTTCGAGTCAACAAAAATATAGTATTGATTAGATGCGAAAATGTTGACCAAGAGGTCAACATAGATTGATTAATATAAATCATTTATTGTTATTTTGAGTCATTTCGAGCCAAGATTCACGTTGGCTCGAAATGACTCAGTATCTGTGAACTGATGAGCAAAATCAGATTGAAGACGGTGGCAATTGAACATGATACTTATAACCGCCCCAACCCCCCCCCCCCCCGAATCCCCCATCCCCCTCCTTCCCAACTCGATCGTTTTTAAAACATTCCAGAGTCCTTGATGGCTATAAATTCTATACAAGCTCATGCGCTTTGAACGAATATGACTCATCATTTTTTTCCAACTAAGTAAAAAAGATCATTTTAACACATAGCGGACGTGAATTATTTTCCATACGACGCTCTGTGTCCATCCTTTTATCCATCCGTGTATGTGTCACAATTTGGATAGTCGTCAAAAATATCAGGAAACCTGGGAACAAGACGAACCTTGTATGAATAATATGTCGGAAATAAAAGCACGCCTTTTTCAAACCTCACAGCAGTAATTTTAGCAACCCTGGACCTATTAAGACCACCAAAGACGTCAGACCACGTTTCAGAGTAGTACAGGCGGTCGGACTTCCCAGGGTCCTTGTTTACCCTGGGGATAACTTATCAGAGCCCTGGCTAAAGTGTGTGGAACGTTGATGTATGTAGGGCATTGGCCCTAATCATTCGGAGAAAAGGGAGATTCGCATTAAAGATGACTTGATCTGCGGCGGAATTACACTGACTATTTTGAATGCTTTCCAAGTAAAATCTTTCGTGTTTGACTTGAAATGTTTTTGATAATACCAAAATGTTTGAATTTCTGTTACATCTGGGGGTCAACTCCATAATCAGTATAATGTTTTTTTTTTTTTTTGCTTCTCGAAGAGAGGACTTCGAGCGCGAGTCTTACCATTGCTTGGGAAATGTGACCGAGGGCTATGTGGAATACAGCGAAGGTGACAATAAGCTTTATTTAATTGCAACAATAAAGCTCTTTTAGTGCGAAAAAAAAACACAAAAAATTGCAAAATTGATGAATTTAATAAAACGGTGAATTTAATTTTAACTATTTGCAATAATAACAATAATAATAATAATGTGGTATGTGCAATCAAAATGCCAGTTAAGTCATGTAACCAAATACATATTGGCTTGTTTTAGGTCAACATGAAAATATTATTGACCAGTTACAAACTGTTGTTCTGAAGTCAACTTTTTCTCATATTGCTTAATGTTGACTCAAAATAAGTCAATATATGTTAATTATAAGATAAGAAATAGTAAGAAAATGTTAAACCAAGGTCAACATTTTTCCACTGTTTAATAACGCTTCATGTTCACTCAAAATAAGTCAATATCTTCTAAATAATATATATATATTTCCCGGTAAACATTTTTGGTTTAGAAAACGTTTTATAAACGTTTTTTGTGAAACCTAAAAAACCTTCAAAAAACGTTTTATTTTCGTTATATATGAAATGCTAGAAAACGTTTTTTTGGGAACGTTTTTTTGAAGGTTTCAAATGAAACCTTTTCGAAGCATTTTGACGGGGTTTTGACAATAAAATTCTGAAACTCTTTTCTGTGATCCTTAAAATAATAATCATTTGTAAGGTTCATTTAAGACCATTGATCATTCAAACAACACTGCAACACGCCAATCTGCAACTAAACATTCGTACTTACCTGGGATTGAACCTGGGACCTCTGGCATCCTACGCGTCGACCTTACCTCTACGCCACCACGCATCCGATTAACTATGAACTATTCGGCTACCAATAATAATTAACATTTATCTGTTTTTAGTGGTGCTTTTAAAATTATTTGCTTAATAAAAAACATGCATTTTGCTTTCATATTGGTTATTTGCTTAGGATTAGTTGATCGAGGCAAATAATATTCTTAGCTAGCTATATAGATAGCACGCAAGTTGACCTCATTATATTACTATATCATTTTTATATAGTAATATAATAACTAAAATCAAATAAATAATACCTAAAAGTTCCCCTTTATTAGTATCTAAAATTTTGCCAATTTATTTGAAAATGGTGTTCAGTACATATGGTTTGCCATGATGCTCCAATACACGACATCCAATAGTATTGATTTTTCATAATGCTCCAGTACAAAACGTTTGATTTTGGTTTAAAAATAGTTCCCCTTGAAACGTTTCGAAAAGGTTCTACAAAAAACGTTTTATTTTGGTTTCCGAGAACACAAAGGTTTTATAAACGTCAATAAAACGTTTCAACCAAAAACGAACCTTGAAAAAACGTTTCCATGTTTACCGGGTTCTTTCCAACATTTTCCAACAGTTGCCACGCTGATGCAGGGCTCGGGGACCACGTTTCTGGAGAAGCTGACTTCCCGCGGGACCCATCGATGGTTCGGCTACGACACCTTATTGACCATCTTGCCTATCTGGTTTTTCATGACAATCTGGACCTTGGGGTCGGCCATAGCCGGTGGTATATTTGTACCAAACTTGTGAGTACATTATACCTTAATTTTATAATAGGTGTACTCAATAAAATTTATTTAATAAAGACGTGATAGGTTTTGAAAATGTGTTTGCAATTGGTGAGCATGCTATAAGAAATGTTTGCACAATTTTGCACAGTGTATGTTCAAGAAAAGAAAAATAAAAATTCACCAAATAAAATCAAATTTTTGCCAAGAATAAAATAGTTCAAGTTTTGCATGAAATCAGTAGGTTTTCTTTTAATTTCATTCCTTTATATTTAGGGTATCGGGGGCACTGTATGGGCGAGCTATAGGCTTAGGGCTGGTGGACTTCTATGCCTACTTGAATCCAGAATATATATGGGATACACCTATTGGTATGGTTAAAACACACATTGATTTTTCGTATTACGCTTATCTTTTTGTATTATCTTCATATATTATTTAATTTTAACGCCATAAAAGCAAGTAACATTGTTACCTGACATGATAAATCCTGTGATCTGATTGGTCGATAATTTCGAGTCAACATGAAGATCCACATTTACTTACTGGTCTATAATACTTCATGTTGACTCAAGTAAGTCGCTATCTGCTGAACGTTTTAAAATTTCTGGTCAAGATTTTTCCTGTAATGTCCGTGTCCGAAAAATAAGCCATTGTGAACTTATTTTTAAAGGCAAATCCCACTGTATGTGAACATTGATTAAAGATCAAACGTTTTGTGAACAGGCGACCCCATGTGGGAGTGGCTTGATCCTGGAGTCATTGCTGTGATTGGCTCAGCCAGCCTTCTGGGCGGAGTCACTCGTTTAAATTTGGCTGTGACTGTCATAGTTGTAAGTGTCGGTCGGGCACACTCGAGCTACAAACTACTTACACAGCTAAAAAGACTCATCACAAACTACATTTTTTTTTTTGAAAAAGTAAAGGTATTCAATTCCAGAGTACTTTCGACAAGCTAAATCCATTTCAAAAAGCTGGAAGCCAAATGGATTTTGAATAAAGCAAGGTAAATTTCCACTTCGGTTTTAACACAACCCCAGAAGTTCTGACACTGACGAAGAAAACGTTTTTATAAGATTTATTATATATAAACATGAAATATATTTTTCAATTGACCAAAATTATTCACATAGAAAACCAAAATTTCAGGTTGAAATGTCACATGACCTGGACCTTACGGTGCCTGTACTAATCACGATATGGACGGCAAAGATAACAGCTGATATCTTCAGTAAACCCCTTTATAACTACCAGCTGGATGGAAAGGCATTGCCTTATCTCGATCAAGATCCTACGGTCATAATTGAGGATGAAGTGTAAGTCCCCACCCCCACCCCCTCCCGCCCCACCTCAATTGCAAAATACCAAAATACGAAGTTATTTATTGGCTTATACGAGTCACGTGGCAAGATATAATGGTAATTAAATAATCACAGGGATACAACATGGTTATATACAAACATAGACTGTTTTTTATTTAATTCCTTGCAACATTTGGCAAAATTAAAATTGTTACACCTATTGGTATGAACAATGAGCCGATTTATTTTGCTGTGAGATTGTTGAGATTTTTCAAAGCTTTACTGTCACGTGATGTACTTTCAGTGCTAATTTGGAATTATACGAGGCCCGTGACGTCATGTCCACGCCCGTGCTGTCAATCAAATCGACGGAGAGCCTGCACATTCTTTCCAACATCTTACTACGCACGTCACACAGCGGTTTCCCCATCGTGACGTACGACGAGGAGACACGTCACGAACATGCCGTCGGTCTCATCACCAGGTGCCCCACACTTAGCATATAAATGTATACCAGGTGCCTCACACTGAGCATGTGTGACGACACTACCAGTTGCTTAAATTTCCTTAACCCTTAATGCAATTGTTTGAAATGAGTGATTAACTATGTGCAAAAGATCTTTGACTTGAGATCGACATCGGAACACGCGAATAGGGACTTCGTTTGTAGATGGTTCTTATTCTGGAGGCGCTTTTATCGTGGTCACTTATTTGTGTTACCATAAATGTCTAAAATACGCGGAGAATGGGGTTAATTTTCGGGCCTGAAGCGGTCAGCACGAAGTGCCGATTTCGTCAAAAAAAAAATGACGGACATTTTCATTCGGTATTCTGTATTTCCAACAAAAGGGGGTTCCTTTGTAACTGCACTACGCGTTTTATTAAAAAGAGGGCAATCGTTTCTGGACTTAGGGGTCGTTTTAAAATGTCATGGACACTCATGGTAACCAATTTGCACGTGAGTGCCCCTCTCCCAGCCCTTGTGGGGCGAGAGGCGGTGGTAGTGTACAGAAGAGGTCCTTATTCACAGGTGGTCTTAATTTAGACATCGAGAGGTCCCTCTGTAGTTTTCTGTACAGGTCGATCGTATTGATCAACCCCTTTTTTGTGTCCGTTTCTGTTGCAGGACAGAGTTGTCCGTATTACTAACCAGTGAAGATGTACTTCACGAGAACAAGCCCGGCGCAATTGTGTATCCAGACGTGGAATTTGAAAAGGTCAGAGCTATTCTCAAAAGATTTCGCAGCAAATGACGCCTTTCAGCGGGTGCTGTTTTTTGCACCCTTCCTTCCCCTTTCCATGTTTAAACATTACTAGAATAAACGCGAAATTCGCTTATCCAACCAGTCTAACTTTCCTAGTGACCTTGACTCTATGATCGATAATTCTGTGTATTTTCTCGTTTGAAAATTTCAATAAACGAATAGTTCAAATAATTTATGTTCATTTGGTGTAGTTCCAATTACCGAATAAATTCTGTACAACTTGCTTCGCGCCATATACTCTAGTTTCTTTTAAGCTCCCCCCTCCCCCTCCTCCGGGCATTGCGCACTAGCAGTGATTACCGGAAAAGCTTCACTAAAACCAGGATCCCCACACAACCCTTTTTTCCTTCATGCTTCCCAAACATATATCTACGTCTGCTCTTTCATATTTTCGACAGAAGATACCCACATCTTCCCTTAATGTTGAACGGCATTAAATGGCCTGAATGTTTCAGATGTCGGTGGATTATTTAGCTGACCAGGCAGCTGTCTTGGAACGATTAAGTATGTATACAACGTCGCCCATATACCAGAGCATCTTCTTAAACCTGGTGAGTCTGACACCAATGCCGTGTTAATTTCTGTTAAATGCTAAAAACACATGCAATTTTTTGGTCTCCGCAGTTTAAATGAATTCCACTGAAACACGAAAAAGAATGTTGGCCAAAACAGAAAGTGGAGGGGACAGTAATGATGTTAGAATCCATTCCATTCCCACGTATCCGACGTATTTTCATCCTCCTTGTTCTCTGATGCATATATGCGTGTTCCGTTATATCAACTTTTTTGCCGACACTTTTTATGCGTTACAGCGTTATTTTGGCTGTTGAGTGTTGCTCAACAGTTTTCAAAACGTCGACATGCTTCGTTATGTGTTCAGTACAGTAAAGAATCGCGAGGAATTAAGGAACCGAAAGTTCTTCTCGGTCTTTATGTTGACCAAAAATCAAATGTTGACCAAGAACCGAAATGAATGACTAGGAAGCACGCCCGATTTTCCATTTCCTGGGAACATGTAACAAAAACATATACTATACTTATTCTGAGTAATCGTTACTTCATGCTGATCTTTAGAGAAAGTTTAGTCAAAGTCAAATATTTTTAATGCGTTCATACAGAAAAAGTCAGCATCTGCTAATTGGTGACGTGTATGTCCTCTTTTTAGGACGCGTACATGAACCGGTCGGTATGCAAAGTGGATCAATACTTCTCGCTGTACCGGACGTACCAGGTGTTCCGGTCACTGGGGCTGCGCCATCTGTTAGTCGTGGATAAAGCCAATCGCATGGTGGGAATGATCACAAGAAAAGATCTCATGCCTTTTAATATCGAGCAAAAAATCAACGCTCTTATCGAACAAGAAGATCCCTTCGAAAGTACTGGAGACTCCCCAAGAGATGACTCGCAAGAAATAGTGCTTCCGTCCACCACCATGAAACTACGCCACGAATTTATTTTAGAAGAAGACGAGGACTCGCATAGCAGTGGTAGTGTGAAGGACCAACCAGAACTAGGCTCTGTTGCTACTACTAAGTTTTAATTACATTACCATAACATAATACTGCTGAAGTGAAAATTGAGTGTTTAATATTGATTCAAGTAACAATAACATTTCATGGAATTACACCAGTCATATGGCACAAGCGATCAGTGAAATTCTTGGGAATCCTTTCTGTTTGGCTGGTGCCATTTTGACAGGGAATTGGCAGCTCAGTACCGTATGCTAATTTGTGTGTTCGATTAAAACATACAATATATTATTTTTCATGAACTTGTCGCACCTGGAAATTTGCTCAAACTGTATCAGTAAATGCTCTATATAACATTTATATTGATATATTTTAAATAAATATAAAACGATAAACTGATTGCTTTATTCCAAATCGGGTCGAATGTACTGATGATCTTAACCTTGTATCTATGCCAAAATGTAAGGCCAAATTCCTGGTGTTTTTGAAGAAATTACAAATAGAACGTTTCGTGATTCGAAGTTCTCAACCCTTGTCCTGTTTTCAGTTTCACTCAAGGCAGTTGGGTTTAACCACGAAAATAATTTTTATTACATAATTAAGTTTATTGGGGATTCAAATAAGACAAGTACATTTAATTTAGTTGTTAGTCAAGGGTAATTAAGTGCTAGACTTTTGTTCTGAAGAGCATATGGAGAATAGCAATATTCTCCAGTTCTACTAAATATTAGCGTATAAACGCACGGGCAACACAGACACTCTGACACTCTCAAGTGTATTAGTCCAGCATACGACAGAATCAAATGGACCTCATTTTGTATACATCAGAAAACGAATGCACAAAAAGTACTACCCCACGGTAAGTATTAAAGAACATACTTTTTTAATCCACTTCGTACTGGGTGCAGCCTTATCTACTGATCTGATGTTTATCCAGCTAAAAATATTGAAATACAGTATTTGGCTTCACGAGTTATGAGAAAAACTTACCAATCAATAAAAGGCATTTTAAATGCTTTATTGTTGATGTTTAATCTATTTTTATTTTTTAGCGTAGAGCTCGTAACTCACGAGAATGTAACGAGTAAATGAACATTTTTACATCGAATAATCATAAATTTAACTCTTAACGATAAATTAACACATAAAAAGGTTAAATCTTCAAGATAGATTAAGATCTTCGAATGGGCGGTGTATGGAGGGCATGGTGGTTGTGGTAGGTCTATCCACATAGGTCTATCCAGATCATTGGCTATCAAGCCTAGGCATTTCGGCACGATCGGCTGTCTATGTTAGACACGATGAAAGGAAGCGCAAGCATGTTGCATTAATTATGTTATAGAATTTATTACAATTCTTACCGGCCTTTTACCTCAATAAATGTCCGATATACAAACGTCATGTGGGCTGGAATTGTTTCCTTTCATTCTTTTTGTAAGTTTTTTTTTTAGAATTTTGCGAGAAATATTAAACCGGTATTCCACCCGCATGAGGTGGAGAAAAGGGTGAGCTATTGGTTACCATGCGTGTCCATGAATTTTTAAAACTATCCCTGAGCACGAAGTGTTAAGTTTAAAACACACCGCATTTCTTAACCAAACACGGAATGCAGTTCCAAAACAACTCGCCCCTTTTGGTTGGCTTTGCAGAGTACAGGATGAAAATTGCCCCCTTCCCCCTCCTTCAAACGAAATTGACTTTCCGCCTGGACCTCGCTTTGCCCCAGCATTATCCCCTTCATCCCCTCGTTTTTTTTTTTTGTTTTTTGTTTTTACATGCATTTTGACATTTTACCAAGTGCCACCCCCTCACCCAGGGAGGGGGGGGGGGGCGGATCTATCCCTGCAGCTGGAACTAGATTCGTCTAGCTTTCAGCAGAGTGATTGCTGGGGGGAGGGGAGCGTAAATTAATCTATATTATTCGTGTGGGAGGGGGATGGAGGAGTTGTTTTGGGGAAGATTGATTGTTTCACAAATGACACATTTTGATATTCGAAATCATGGAAAGATTAATGAAAAAAATCCGTCATTTTGTTGTGGATTTTCCAGCGTTTATTTCCTTAAGCTTGGAGTACTGGAGAAGACAGGAACTACTTTTTAACATATCCATCCATTCTGTATTTGTTATTAACAGAAACATCTCCTCAGAGGTCAGCTGTTCCTAGCAGTTCGAGCTCAGATTAAACAAACATTCAAATCAAAAACATTACGCCAAAGATGCACCAGACTTAAGCTGTTCTGAGAAATACATTCTTAAGCATTCCAATAATAACGATCAAAAATTGAAATTAAATCCTGTGAGAATTTTTGTTACATTTGAAACGAGAAAATGTACAAATTACAGAACAAAAAACAACAATAAATAAGTTAATATCTAGTTAAATGACTTGAAATAATAACTGCAAATAATTAAATAACTAAAAAATAAATTAATCTACTTTCTCACACATTAAATATTACATAAATAAAATTTAAACTTAAATTATTAAGTTACTACATTCACATGCAACTTATTTGATAAATTCATTCAGAACATTGCAAAAAATACAGCTTTCTTTTTTGCATAATAAAATTGAGATAGGCAACTATTTAGAAAATAAATAGTATTGTCCCATATCAAAAGCATATATAGGTTAAACCTGTGCCTATTTACAAGTAAACTTCTGGTAGTGTTTTCCTTGAAACTGACAAGGGTAGAGGCTCTAAAAATTGAGTTAATTTAATGGACTTCAGGGGTTTTCCCGAGAGAAGTTCTTGCATAAAACAAATGTAAACAATCGCCAATTTAAGTGTCTCTATACGCGAAAGCTTATTCTCATAACTGAACAGCGGTATCTTTTTCTTCAAGCCGTCAAAAGCTTCGTTCAGCGTGACCATTCGTTTGCGTTCGCGAACGTTCGCTGCCTGGCGCTGCTCACGCGTTATGACACGCTTGCGCTTCGGCTTTTCGCACTGTTCGGATGTTTTCGTACTTTTCCGGCCACGCTTCTTCTGCCTTTTGGGGAGAGTTGAAAGATTTTGTTCGTTTTCATTTTGGCATAATTCGGTCGTGGCCTGAAATCCTAATATTTCAGGGCTCAAATCGCTCCAATTAAATTGTGGATTTGTGCCCCCTTCTTGTAGGTGTTCATGGAACAATTCATGGAAAATATCCGCACTTAATTCTGGCTGCTGTGGCACAGACAGCTGTTGCTGTGACGTAGACAGCTGTTGATGTGGCGGAGGCAAGTCAACAGTTAACTGACAGTCTGGATATAAGCCATTTGTCAACTCAGAGACCTCACCCAACACCTCGTTAGTCCATGAATGGCTGTTCGCTGCCGTAGATTGGTTCGTATTTGCGACATCGGTTTCACAGCCCATACCCTCCATTCCGTAATAGTTTTCAGGCATAGAAGCATAGTTATAATATGGCTGTTGATTTTGGTAACACAGTGTTTGGAGCTCACTGGTTTGAGACAACCCATAGCCAGGTGGTGAGTATGTTGTCAGCTCACTCGAAACTGAAATTCCAGAATCAAATGACGATTGACTTATATCCATTTCCATGACAGCGTTTTCCATAATTATGAGACAAAACTTGAATCACTTCTAGTCGTCCAAAGTGTATTTAATTGCAAACCAATTGCAATTCAGATTAATCAATTGTCAATTTTCAGTAAACTCATTTAATGCGATAGCACATTCATTTTGAACTTTTGAATTTGAATATTTTATCCTTAATATAAGGAATATCAAATTATTCTAATCATAGAATGTTATCTTAAAAGATTGATTTAAATATTTTCTCTTATTTTCCTGAACCTCAACAAGTTTCTCGTGGCAGGTTTTGGGTTGCAACTGACCAGTCTATAATTCATCGTAAAATTTATATATGCCAGTGTTGTGCTTGTGTTGGTGCAGTTGTAAAACACTCGGTTTTCATTGGTCAATTTTCATAAAGACAAGACTTACCCTAAATAAAATGTATATAAATGTATATTTTATTCAATAACAATAGAGACCACAGCACTTGAAAGGAATATAAATCAAATTGTCGGAAGTTTATTGTGCACAATGGTCATTTTACAGAGTGGGACTATTGTTCTTTTATTCTATCAATGAAAAAAAAAACAGAGAATACTTTGGCCTATGACCAAATGTATGCCCAAATTTTAATTTCATTTCTCAGCTTGTCATACTCTTTTAACTTAACAAATTCAAAAATTTAAAAAAAAAGTTTAAAAGAAATTATTATTGTGTATGTATTTAAAATATGAAGAGCACCTCTTGAACTATTTCAGGTGGTGGGGGTGGTGGCGGTGGTGTGGGACGAGAGGGGGGTGCGACTCAGTCCTGGAGTCGGGGCAGAGGCGCAAAAGGAACATCGGCTGTTGTACCGGCCCAGAACATGGATGTGAGGTTGGTTCAATAATTAAACCGAATGTCGTTAGATGGCTCTATGATCCATCTTGGATTAAGCGTATATAGCTTTATAGCTTTCTGGATACAGATGTCACTTGACTTATGAATTGAAACTCAAGAGCAGTGACATAGGTTACATAGTTACCCCCTTTACACTGACTTCCGGTTTCCGAACTTGACCTTTAAGAAAACGATCAACGCCATCGATGCACCCCTGATGTTGCGTGTTTTTGACTTGAAGCGACCTAACTGGCTTCGAGATTGATTCAAAACAACTACGTTGTGGTACAGCATTCAAAATATAAGATAGAGCTGTTGAGCCAGACCAAAGACTGTCTACTACTTTGGCCAGACCAACTAACCATTGCACGGCAGTCTGGTCTCGAAATAGCAGGAAATGACGAGTTTCCTGTCAGCTGGCAAATAGGATGGGGGGGGGGGGGGGGCTGGGTATCCCGCTCCCCTGATTCTTAAAATATACTGACTGTTTCCAAGTGCAAAATTCCAACACTGCATAGAAAGCGAAAAACCACTCAGGTTAGGGCGGCCTTCAAAATGAGTTGTTTCGAGTCAGCAATTAAAGCCCAGTCGCCCTGCCAGAAAACCCAAAAACTTGGCAAATGGCATTGAAATGGTCCCCTAAAATTTCCAAACGATAGACTTCAGCCCCCTTAATGTACTATCCACCACTCTTTGGGGGGGGGGGGGGGGGTGAGGTCAGGAAAAGGTGATCCTTGAAACTACTGTTTGCTCGTGGCTTCAAAAATGAACCTCCCAGCGATGTTGTTTAAAAATAAAAAAAATTAATCTTTTTTCTCATCCCCTGACAAAGTCATTAAATCGCAAATAAAAAAAAAAAAGAAGTAACCCGACCGGATCTAATAAATAGTGGTTATAAAAAGAATTCGACCGGCTGCAGGGTATACATAATGTAAAAATAGAAATGTTTACCCTCAAGGCAGAAACAGCACAGAAATGACGTTTTCAAAGGATAATTTTAGCGTACAATTTTTGTGCTTGCGCCTTCCGGATTCACATTTTCATGCCTGTAACACTTTGAACGTTTAAAAAAAAGTTGCTTGTAAATTGACATATAAGTGTTTTATAATAAAACTTTTATAAAATCGTACTTTGCGAAAAAAAATGAATAAATAATTTTGGCTACGCCAGGTCAGGAAAATAGAAAAAGTTTTATCCCGAATGGGTCGATTTTTTTCGAGAAATACCAGCCTCTGAAGAAAACTTCCGGTTTGCACTAGGCAAAAAAAAAAAAAAAAAAAAAAAAAAATGAGCCGCAGAGACAGGTTTTGTAAATGTCTTCAGTAATCTAAAAAATTGTCCTTAGAGAACATACAATTTTAAAATAACAAAAAACTTTTCTTTCTCGTTTTAAATTTTCATAAAAGATGGAGGCAGGATTTTTGAAAAGATCAGGTTTTCCAATTTGTTTTGAGAAAGGCCCCCTTTAAAATTTGATGGACATTTACAAAAGGTCTACTTTAAATCCTCAACTTTGAAAACAGTGGGTGGCGAATTATTATTTCCGATTGGCGTATTACCAGCAAAAACCAACATTAATTTTATGGTAACAATAAAATGAATTGATGGTCACACGTTTGCTTTTATAACACGGGCTCTTCGTAATTTGCTAGAAAATTGTCAAAAAACAATTGTTTCAATGTGTACAAAAGAGGGAATCGTTTTCAACCAAGCGTTTATTTTTTGCGACACCTCACGTAATCTCCTAATTTAACCAGTTAAGGAGCTGCATGCCAAGCTAAATGCTTTAATTCCCAACCCTCACATGGCAAACGGAAAAAAAATGAATGACAACACTTCACACTTTGGAACCATTTTATAATTTTTTTTGTACCACCCCAATTTTCTCATTTAAATAAATAATATACAAAATACGCGTAAAGAATAACTTAGCTCAAGCTTGTACCCAAAATAAGTTCGAAACGTTAGTTCCAAACTCATTTGACCATTTGTTCAAAATATGAGTTTGAGCTCTACCACATCGAAAACTGCCCAGTTCAAGACTTTCTGTGTGAACGGTAGGAGAAAATGTTCGAAAAAGTTAAGCTCATGACATGAAGTACTTCAAATGTATTTGATGAAAAACAAAATCTTAAACCTTTTTGTGAACTTTACTTAAGTTGAAGTCACCTCAATGCTGGCTCACAGCGAGCCCAAGTCTAGACTAATCCTGAGCTCAGTTTTACTTATCGAATGAGCAAATCTAATAATTGGCTCAAATATTTGGATCTGAGCTGCGTTGTTGAATACGGGCGCTGGGTTTATTTACCGACTATAAATTAAGATTTAAAGCACGGAGTTGAGAAATAAACAAAGGAAAAGTAATATACATATTTGTACAAGTCGCATATGTGAGCGGAAACTACTGGTGTGACCTCTCAGGAAACAGATCTGGGTTGTCAAAGAAAACCCAATCATGACGTCACGGCTCCGCAACGTGATACCGCAACGGAATTGACTTTTGGACATATATGTATCCAAACATTCAGAAAAAATATATTTCTTTTCAGTATTTTTATTTTTGGGTGGGTGGAGAGATTACCTTTACTAGTGGGTTAACATGTTTTTTTTTTTTTTGAAAACCTCCTACGCCTGAATTTTTGCATTTATTTTCATATGAATACACATAAACATTGAAGAGTGATCACGTGGGCACATGACTGGCACCGCTCCTTGATCCAACCCTCCCTAGACCACTTTCCTACAGCAGCTGAACTGAGGGACAAACGAAAATTGAAAACAAAATAGTAAAGACCACGGGGGTGCAACGCTAAAGAATATGGAGTCTTAAAGATCCTATAAACCATGCTTTTGCGAGTTCACAAGTGCTGTAAATAATATTTTGCAAGCCTATTTTACAGACACAGCACCTGGATCCCTCTAGCTGATGTCCACCGTTTTTGTTTGTTCGTTTGTTTTTCGGAGGAAGGAACTCCCCAATATGACTTAGTTCCATCTGTACTAAGAGAAGCCTCATATCCCCCCCCCCCACTCACTCCATGGCGAAAAGTGGTATTTCAAATATTAGTCACAGTTTTTTTTATTAATTATCTAAATTAAGTAACATAATAATTACTCTTGGAACTGCCTAACAAATTATGATTCTATTTTCTTATTAAGTCTTCAAGGTTATACATAAACTTGCAAGTTAAAATTCTTTCACATGGAAACAGGATTTCAAAATGGCGGCCTGTCGGACATTCTGGAGAAAAACAGATGATTGACACAGCCCGATTTGGTTATAAGTTGAAAAGTGACGTCAGCATCCTTCCTTCTGATATAAAACAAGTAAGTATTTGTGAAACACACGCAGGCCCCAAACCGCCCCCCAAATTCATAGGGGTATAAAGCGATGACTGACAGACGGACGGACAGACACCCCAAACCTATAGGCCCCAGTCCGAAGGGTTGGGGCCTAATTATGGCGCACAGGTTTAATGGTCAGATAACAATTTTTTACTGAGAAAAATATGTGTGTTCTTGAGATCAGGATACCGAATCCCTCATTATCGCCGACAACAAAAACAAATCCACAGTTGCAAAATCACGCTTTACTTTGGTTTGGGAGTTTCGCTGAGGTCGAAAATAATGCGTCAGGGTACTTCTCAGTGTGGTTTTAAAGAACAAGTGGATTTTTGGCCAATTTGGCCAAGTTCACGTGACCGAATTTGGCCAAAAATGGCCAAAAGGCACATCTACAAGTCGAGACCTTTCAAATGAGCCTAACATCAAGTCTCTAGGCCTATGCGTTCTCGAGATATCGCCCGTACAAACACACATCGATTTTTTGTATTTTTTTGGCCAATTTGGCCAAGATCACGTGACCGATTTTGGCCAAAATGGCCTAAAGGCATATCTATAAGTCGAGACCTTTCAAATGAGCCCAACACCAAGTCTCTAGGCCTCTGCGTTCTCGAGATATCGCCTGTACAAACACAAGTCGATTTTTTGCGTTTTTGGCAAATTTGGCCAAGAGCACGTGATCGAATTTGGCCAAAATGGCCAAAAGGCACATCTACAAGTCGAGATCTTTCAAATGAGCCTAATATCAAGTCTCTAGGCCTCTGCGTTCTCGAGATATCGCCTGTACAAACACAAGTCAATCTTTTGCGTTTTTGGCCAATTTGGCCAAGAGCACGTGATCGAATTTGGCCAAAATGGCCCAAACCACATCTACAAGTCGAGATCTTTCAAATGAGCCTAACATCAAGTCTCTGCGTTCTCGAGATATCGCTTGTACAAAAAAGCGATGACGGACAGACAGACAGACGGACAGATAGACACCCCAAGTCTATAGGCCCCCAACCCTGTCGGGTTGGGGCCTAAGAAAGGCCACAGTTGAGATTCTAAAGAGAGCTAGTATGCAAGATGGCGTCCGCCAATGAGGTCACTATCATAAATATCAAGGCCACAGTCCGAATTCGTATGTGAGTTTGTTTGTGGGCGACGCACACGGAAGGCGTCATAAACAAGTTATTCTCTTTCGGACTTCGACACTGGTCAAGGTACAGATCACAAACGTTTGAAGTTCCTTTCTTTTTTTTGGGGGGGGGGGGGCGGAGGAGCTATGAACCTCATTAAGGAAACTACGAGTCAATTCCCATATTTATTCTATGATGCTATAATTTATAACAAAACAGAAAACAAACTCGTGACGCAAATGAAACAACCCACTTACAACAGTTACGCAGTGCGGTACAATAATATGTTCTTCTGCAGATATATTCGCAACACAAATGCTCTTTCCGACAAAATGCGATATTTTCCCCACTTTTCAGTCCAGTTAGTTCTTGAGATCACAAAGAAAAGAATCGATATATATTACAGTTAAGGAGTGAAAGCCGCCATTTCCTGAAATGGCTAAAAATTTTGGTCCTTCCATGAAACGGCAAATGTTTTCATGCATTTTACGAAATGGCTAAACTGACTTGCCATTTCATGAAGTAGCGGGTTTAACTCCTTGACTGTGACACATACTCAGCTTAACTGACAGATAGATGGCAGTAACAGTTATAGGCGTCTGTCGGGAAAAATGGGAGAGGAGGGGGAAGGGGGGAGGGGGAGGGAGCGGCAGCAGGAAGGGAGGTGGGGGGGGTGACGAATGAAGCGTATTTAAGCCAGTTCATAGTTTCAAGTGCACATGCTCAGAGGTAGAGGAAACTCGCAGGATTCCAGTGGGAAAAACATAAAGAAAAAAAAAAGAAAACGTATTAAAATTTTTCTCTGTCATGACATATTGATAAGGTGTCAGAAGTTTATTACAATGTGGGGAAATTTATTTACGATATTACAAAAAAGGTTTTCTAACACAGAAATAGCTCTATATCTATTTCAAAGTGATGTTGATGTATTTCTCCATTGATTCCTATGCTACTGAGTGTCTCTGTTGCTATGTATATCCCCCAGCAACTGGGTTCCAACTTAAATCCCGCAAACGAAACTGTGAATTCGCTTATTAAGAAATGAAAAATTTAGAGAGCAGCAAGCGAATGTTGACGTTAATGACGTCACTTGGATTCCCGCGTGTAAACAAAACAGTACCACCGAATCCAAGTGGGGTTATTTCTAGTCGCAAAAAAAGCAGCATAAATATTAACTCTTCACTGTGCTCTTAACATGAATTAGGCAACTCATGAACACAATTACGAGACCCTCAAAGGGACCTAAACATGTAAGAAATGCCATTTTCATATCTACTGCCAGATTTTGGATATTTTAAAAAAATTTTACATATCTAAAATTCACTTTGTGATGTGAGGAATCAATTTTTATAGATTAAATGAATTTTAGATCTCTAAAATTATTTTTCATAGCTAAAATAAAATTTCAAATATTTCTTATCAAATTTAAGATATCTTAAATCGAATTAGAAATATCAAAAATAACCTCCCATGTTATTTATCCAAAATTGAATTTTAGATATCTAAAATTCACGTTTGGATATCTGAAATTGAATTTCAGATATCTAAAATTGAATTTTACATTTTTTTAAATAATAATTGATATCTAAATTCTACAATAAACGTGAAAACGGCATGCCATAAAATGAACAATTAGCGAAGCACATTTTTAAATCATGTTTGCATTGCACGAATAAATTTATTCAATTCAACCCCACTCCAAAACGTACATCACAGCCAAGAAATTGTTCCCAAATTAAGTGAGGCACTTTCTAGCGATCACGTGTCAGTTCTCACAGTATAAAGGAGTACACAATGCAAGTACCGACACAGTACACCAATACCTGATACTGCAACGGAATGGTAACACCTGGGAAGACACACATCATACATACATAAACAAAAATCCGAAACTACTGTGTCTTACCAAATACTATTGACTATTATGTGTTCAAATACTGCCGCACATACCTAAAATGTACTGAATCGAAAGTGAAGGATGCAAGTAATGATTCCGATTCCGGGCTGGGTCGGGGGGGGGGGGGGTGGTGGGGGTGGGTGGGGGGTGGTCATTGAAGGTGCGATCGATGCCTACTATGTAACATCTCAAATAGTCCTTTTTTACCCTTCTGACCAAAATCGGTACTTGGTACCATCTGAAGAACGGCACATAGGGACATGAAATAAATGGGCAGAGGGAGAGGTGGGGGATGGGGGGGTGGGGGGGGGGGGGGTCATCCATAGAGTATGCATGCAAAAAAGTCCGTCCTGCGGTACGGTACGTACTCTACGGGTGGTCCCTCATAAAAAAAGCGGGCTACGAATCGTTTTAACGGCAACAACCAACATCAAGAAAACAACTAATCGACAGTAAAAAAAAAGTGATTTCGCCAATTTTCTTGGAATCATTTGAATCCATTTTATACTCCTGCTTGGATGCGAAAAAGAGACCGCGGTCGTGCCAGCATCTCCTCTGCCCTTCCCCCTTCTCCCCTCACCCCCCCCCCCCCCCTGGCTTCTAACTGGCGCCGCAACTGAAGGCGATAGTCTGTCATGTCTGGTGGCCAGCTTTGTGCGGAAAAATCTTACTTTTCTCTTCTTTCGTGAATACCATCTCACTGTTTCTTCTTTCCATGGAATACCATCTTATTTTTTTTCTTTCCTTGGAATACCATCTTACTTTTTCCACTTTCCATGGAATACATCTTCATATTTCCTCTTTCTATGGAATACCATCTTACTATTTCTTCTTTCCATGGAAAACCATCTTACTTTTTCCACTTTCCATGGAATACATCTTACTATTTCTTCTTTCCATGGAATACATCTTACTATTTCTTCTTTCCATGGAAAACCATCTTACTTTTTCCACTTTCCATGGAATACATCTTACTATTTCTTCTTTCTATGGAATACCATCTTATTTTTTCTTCTTTCCATGGAATACCATCTTACATTTTCTTCTTTACTTGGAATACTATCTTATTTTTTCTTCTTTCCATGGAATACCATCTTATTTTTTCTTCTTTCCATGGAATACCATCTTATTTTTTCTTCTTTCCTTGGAATACCATCTTACATTTTCCACTTTCCTCGGAATACTGGTACACAGACTGCAACCATATTACATTTAACCACCCATTGTTCTGGCAAAGTACAACGGGGAGCTAAGCAACACTGCCGTTCTTCTATCACTACTTGAATGTATCACCATTAGAGGGTATATATATATATATATATATATATATATATATATATATATATATATATATATATATATATATATATATAGGAACACGTAGCTGTCAATCACCGCAACGCTAGGACAGACCCGACCACCTGTGTAGGTAGGAACCCCAGCCCGATTTCGCCTCCTGCGGTGACGCATCGTCGCCGCCGCGTGCAATCGTCAGCAGGATTTGCTTTTCATCCGGACTCAACTTGAGCATGGTCGTGATAACGGGTATCAGCTGTTGGCGCTCGTCCTCGCTCCGGAGGGTCAGAAACTGTAACACACACACAAGCAGACGACATTGGCATCAGCACACGACATACGAGGGCGTAATTAGGAAAGTTTCCAGAATTGCAATTACATGTTTTATTATGAAGCTCTCAAGGCATTTTTTTAAGCCTTGTCCAGCATTTTTTAGTCTAGCTAATACTTAATCAGTGTAGTTTTGAGCATATATCATGCGTAATTCGGGTATTTTTGAGCAAGTCTGATGCGTATCTTTGAGAAAGCACGACCAGTAATTAACACATTTTGAGCACGTCTGAGGCGTAATTAAGGTAATCTCTGAGCACGAACGGCACGCGATCCTTATATACATTCTTATTTCAAAATGTGCGACATTTCCTAAGCCTTAGTACCTTGATGATGATATTTTTGAGATACTCCATGTTAGATATCCCCTTATCTCTCTCCTGGTTCCTCTCCAGCCGCCTTATCTCGTCCTTCAGGATTTTCGCCTGCTCTGTCAATCTCATGCCTTGTGCCTCTGCCTCGTTGAGTAGCTAAAAGATGATCATAAGTATCATAAGAATAGCACATTAAGATTCATTCTACTGCTTCCTCCCCTCCCCTCGCCCCTCCATCACCCTCCTCTCCTCACCCACCCTACTCCCTTCTCCCCTTCAAACCGATAATATTTATATCGTTGAAATTAAGAATACCGATGACATCGGATAGTCGCAAACCGGTTAACTACCGGAAAATTACATTGAAAATAAATCGGATAAATTGCATGAATTGCTTAGATGCATAGTGCATAGTTTTCTTTGCAAAATTGGCCATACAGCTAACCAGTTTCTACTGCATTACAGGTGTTATTTTGTTGGATGGTATGTCGAAACTCGTTAAACGCATAGCCAAATTCACAAAGAAAGCTATGCGGTGAACCAATCTATGAGATCATCCCTTATGTTTCCAATGCAAAACAACGGTAACGGATTTTCGGGGGCAGTAACCGGTCTGTGCGATTAACCGATTTTATCGGTAACCCGAATCGAGGCCAGTCGGTGACAACGCACCCCGGTGAGATGCACAATCCTTCTTTCCGCGCTGGTCAACTTGTCCTGGAGAACTCCCTCAGCCACCGACTCGATCGTTTTCTGACCTGAAAAAAAAGTCACAAGATTAAAATACGTCACAACCTCCATTTAAATATTTAAACTTATTGTTGCTAAAAAAGATCAGGCCCTGGTTTTTTTATTGACCCAAACGAACATGTTTCTGCCATATAAACAAAGTTTTTTTCACCTGTAAAATCTTAACGAAAAAAGAAATCAGTATTAGGACTGTTTACATTTTTAGCAAATCGAAATAAATGCACATGATGTACTGACTTGCGCTGTCGTCCGTTGGCGAACTCAGCAAAGTCTCGAACGGAACGATGTTCCGACCAGGCGACTGAAGCGAAATAATCAATGCAAAAATTATACATTAGCCCGTGCTATATTTTTACTCATGCGCTGATCTATAAAATAACCTAAAGTTTTTGGCCCTGGAAAAATTGAAGAACAATGCCCATTAATTAAGGATATTTGAGTAAATTTGAACTGCCAATTACATAAAACAACAAGAAATTCCAAAACACAAACTTAATCGGCTTAGAAATCCTACATTCAAGTCTTACTTGGCAACCCATAACTCTCCCCACC